>JAKCPI010028971.1:0-22006 GCA_023213315.1 Euborellia annulipes | reverse complement strand
TGTCGAGATTTTTTTCATAGTATTAAATCTAATAAAAATAATAAAACAGTATTTAATAATAATCTTTTTATATAATAATGTCCGTCCGTCCGTCCGTCTGTCTGTCTGTCTGTCACGCTCTATTTGGACAACTTCGCGTTGGAATTTCGAAACGAAATTTTATAAACTTAAAGAGGACCTTCTAATGATACAGGAAAATTATTTTCATCCCGAAATTTCTATAACTTTTTGAGTTATTCATTCCTAAAGTTTTTTTTTTAACTTTTTCTCATTTACACTTCCTCACACACACGCACATTCACACAGTCTAGGCGTCCAGACATTTTATTTAAGCCATTTGGTATCCAAAATGGCTTAAATAAAATCATCGGACTGCCTGGGGTCCGAATCCGCGACTCTTTAGGTATGCATACCAGGTTAGCACGCTAACCTCTACACCGAACACCGAGGGCTTTCAAATAATTAAAAGCGTTTTTGTTAAATCTTCCTAGAAATTACCAACTGCCTGCCTGGTAAACATCATCTTCTTATCCAACATTAAGAAGTCTGATTAACGGTGTAACTAATTAAACTTCTCGAATAGGATCTTTAATTTGTTTCAATAAATTGTTATAAGGAATCAATTCTCCTCTTCAAGATTTTTGTTCAATACTCTTCATGCCATCATACTTTGCGCTCTTCTGATCCATGTTTCTATATAGACCATAATAATTTCTCTTAGAGAAAATAGGCTAGCACTTTAGAGAGCTAATTAAAAAATTCAGATCTCATTTATTGAGCATCTTGTAAACCTAGGTCTTTGATTTTTGTTCTCTTTAATCAAACCTTAGCTATCTCAAAAAAGTTGTTGCTATCGTTCTGAACAGGAGGGACTCTATATCTTATTTTTTAGTTAATAATTCCTCAGCTTCCCATCGCGTTTTTTCTCGTTTGATCAAATGATTAATTCTGCTATCATCTCTTCTGGCAGCTAGAATTTTCTTAATGTATAGTGAGTAAATCTCTAATTGTGTTGAAACTGATACTTCTCTAGAGCTCTTGGAACAATTGCTTAGATTAACTACATGTAAACATTCCAGAATCTAGTAATATTCTAATCATATCCAAAAAGTTGTCACTCTAACCACGTATCGCTAAAATATCTTCGTTATCAGTACTAAGCAAAGAAAGAAGAGTATTATGGTCCTTAAGAAGAAGAAAAGGAAAAGGAAATGGCATCCTGTCGGTGACCACACACAACTCTGTTCGAAAAGAATAAACTTTAAAATCCCAAAGTGACGTACCTCTTTTCTTAGAAATTTAAACAAAAAAAAAAATTATATTTTTAAGAAAAAATATGGCTAAAGGCGTTGACCTTTTAACATAAAGCCTTTCTCGAATTGTGGAATTTATTTTCTCATCTTCTTCTGCACTTAAGGATGTGATCCTCACACTCTATATAAGCCAAACATAAATTTTCTATTCCAAGAAAGAATAAAAAACTTGCTCTTCTTCTTTTCAAAAATCTGGTGTGAGTGTTCGCACAGCACACAACTTTCTCTTACCTTTAATATTAGAAAGTTGTGTTCTGTGCTTGGCACACCACATTTTTTGTGTCGATATATATTTAGTTTCCGCCAATATATTAAAATTCAAGATGTAACTTTATAAACACATGGGAAAATATTTATATTTTATTATTATGGCAACCATTTCCCTCTATCTTTCCTATGAAGTACAAGACTAAAGTGGGTTTCGAACAATTTTGACGGTAAAATGAGAATATACATTTTAAAGAGCATTTCAAAAATAATTGATTTTTTAATTTTAATCAAAAATCATTGGAGTGAATTTTGAGAAAATCAAAAAAAAAAAAAAAAAAAAAAAAAAAAAAAAAAAAAAAAAAACTGAAAAACATCAGTACTATATAGTACTAAAGAATTATTTTCTGGAAAAATTCAACCTTTTCTTATTTACTTTAATAATCCAGCAACAGAGATAAAACCCTTGATCACATTGGTCTATTTCTGAATTTCTAAAAAAATATAAAATAGTAAAAACAGGAAGTCACTAGGTAATTTTGATAATTTTTGGCTAGTTTATCGACAGCCAGATCAAAAAATACTGTTATAAAATTTGAAAAAAATTTAACACGAATTTAATAATATTTAAATATCTTTAAATTAGATTGATATTAAAATTCTTGGTATTTTTAACGGAAATTAAATGCTGAAAAACTTATAGCCTGAGGGGGGAGTTAGAAAACAGATGCTGAGAAAAAAAAAAACAAAGCGGCTTTAAAGGAAATTAATTTGCCGATCAATATAAATACATATAGGTCTTCCCTCTTCGATATAAAATAAAAGATAATTGAGTTAAATGCAGATCATATTTGAATATAAAAAAAAAAATTTAAATCAATGATAAATTTTATATTATAAGCCCTATTTTGGTATCCTTTTGTCGATATTTATCTAGTAGCTTTATAGCCTTCAGGGCCGGTTGCTTCACTTCTAATTAGTTATCCCTCGGATAAGCTAGTTGACTATGACTTTCGAGTCTTTTCACATCAAGTTAAGCTAATAATATAATTAAATAAGAGCCCAGATTGTATTAATAGTTAACTAGCTAAGACCCAAATCCGGTATAGGTGTTAACTAAAACTTGTTTTTTTTTGGAAATTTTTGTTAAAAAATTAATGAGCTTCATTTTCAAAGTTCCCTTTTTGTCAGAAGATAATATGGAAAGTCTAATAATACCATTATAAGTGAGAGTTCAGACCATTTGGTATTCAATACTAAGGGTGTTCGATTATGGAAAAAAAAATCAATTATTCCGATTAATCGATTATTTCGATTATGGAAAAATAATCGATTAATTGATTATGGAAAATAACCGATTATGAAAAATAATAATCGATTATATCTTTTTTTCTCTAGTAAAATTTTCATTTTTCCCCTCGCGAAAATTATTTAACTTTTCTTTTTTTTTAGTATCTCATCCCATCTTTTCAAACGCATATTTCTCTAAAATAATCGATTTTGAAAAATAATAGGAATTAATAACCCATTATTGTTTTTTAATAATCGATTATTTTTTAAGAAAATAATCAGTGAAAATCGATTAATCGATTATTTTGCACAGCCCTTTTCAATCTTGAGTCAGTTATTATTATAAACATATTTGAAAATTTTGCATTTTTTTGCATGATCTCATATCCAATTACTAAGAACTGTTTCAACAAATTACTCACTTTGCCAAAATGACTAAAGAATTTTAGAAAAAAATTAAAAATTCAAATTTACTTTATATTATCATTATCAAAAAATCTGAAACAATAAACTATGTTAATCACAGTAAATGAATCACTTATAAATGAGGATATACCATCATCTGTTATTATTATACTTGTTTATTAGTCAACTCCGCGTTACCTCTTTGATAATATAAATAAAAAAATAATTAGCTAATACTTTTTGAGAAGTGGCTTTGACTTTGCACAAAAAAATATGAAATTTATTAGTCCTGTCAAGAAAGGTCATTATAAAAGCTAAAAGGGCTGGATGTTTTGTGAAGCACTGACGTAAATAGTTGATTGTAGGGTGTCTCAGAAAATTGGCGGAGGCTTTAGTCGACTCGGAGCTCCACATTTTTTTTAACCACTGTTACGAGAAAAAATTTGAATATCTACTCTGATGATTTTATATCCATTCGACATTAATCCCTTTGTCTCAATTAGCTACGTTTCACAAAACAAAGAAATTAATGTTTAATCGGTAAATTTTATTGAAACTCACCTTACATATTTGACATCCAAATGATTTAAATAAATATTCATCCAACTGTCTGGGATACCAAAATAATATCTTATACTATTAAACGAGCACATCAGTTCTCGAAAACGGTTCTAATGATTTTTTTTAAGTTTTGAATATCTATCCGGTATCAATATGAAATTGTGCTAGGTCACATCCTTGGGAAAATTCGGGCACTAATACTTTAGTGAAGTAGTACTTTTCACGAAACTAACTTTAACGATCCAAATTTTAAATGTTTGCTATTTGCAGTATACAAAACAAACTTGCCTTTGGAAAAACCCTCGGGTACTAGTACCTTTCTGGTGTACTTTTTTAGCTTTTTCTAATTTTCACAAAAAAAAATAAATAAATAAATAAAACACCTAGTTCCAGCTCGGTCAACTCGGAACTTTTAATTAAAAAATAAACGAGTAATTAAATAAAGAATATGATAAAAACAAAATATCAACATTTGTTATGATTTCGGCCACTAAGAACCAATAAGAAGAGATGTAACTTATTTAAATTTCAATAATTAAAAAAATTAAAAAAAAAAAATACCAATATATTCTTGCATCCATTTATAAATAACGATATAGTTGTTATGGCGCCCGGAACAACCGACTTTAAACAAATGGCTGAGAGGCCCTGAAGTTCCCAATGTCGACGATGGGAATAAGATGGGACCAACAAAAGAGCGAGATTCCTAGAGACCGCGATCAGAAGTCGCTGAGATGGAACCCCAATGCGCTCCATCGGGCTCCTTGGAGGCTATATTGGCGGCTATCTGGAGTGAGCTGCGTACGGTGAGACGAAAAAATCAAACAATGAAGGAAAATCTCTCAAAAGAAAATCATATTATTATTGAGAAATTTAATCAATTCGCGAAAGAACACAATGCTCGTAAACTACAACTCGAAAAGCAGGAAGACAACATACAATCTCTAAACGAAGAAATTAACCAATTGAAAGGAAGAATATTAAGGATGGAAGACCGGGAGAGAAGAAATAACATTATACTTAGAGTATTAGAAGATCTAGTATGAAGTTCAAAATCGAAGACTTGTCTTCGGTGTCTAGACTCAGAAGAAAAACTAACAACAAACCAAGTCCGATCCTTCTGAAATTTTCCGATGCAGGTTCTTCGTGCGAGAGGTAACTTAAAAGGTTCCAGCTTATTCTTGGATGAAGATCTTCCTGGCGAGATGAGATCTCAACGTAAGAAACTCCAAGAGTTAGCCAGGAATAAAAGGGTCGAGGGCAGAAGGTCTTTTGTTAGACGCGACACCATTTATATAGATATCAAGGACTACAAAATGTTGTTGAAAAACAATGCGGAAGTCTTGACTCCATTAAATGATAGAAGACAGGCACTTTTTGATTGCCGGGAACGATAATTCTGCTGCACAAACAAACCAAAAAGACTTGTAGATGGTTCGAGGGGTCGTGAAGCATCTCCGATCGAATATAATGTTGTGGAATGTCCATGGTATCGGCAAGCTGGCTTTATCCGACAGCACTGATAATTTGGCAGTTATCTGCCCGACCGAAACTTGGTGCTTGAGTGCTCAACACTTAAGTTGGACTCCCTCTAGCTGTTAGAAATAATTCTAGGGGAAGGGGGGGAGTGGAGGTCTTGCCATATTGGTGAATCCTGAAATTTTTAAAACTGAAATCCAGTCGGAGCTATGGCTGTTTGTAAGATTGGTGAGTTCGTCAGATTTTTCGCTGATTGTGGGGGTGACTTATCTCAAGCCATCGTTGGATTGGGACTATATTTGGGACTCTCTGGAGGCTGCTCTGGATCATGTCCGGTCTTTGGATGGGGAGGCGCCATTAATTCTTAGAGGCGACTGGAATTCCAGAATAGGAGAGCTAAACCAGATCAACATGGAAATGCTTGTAAACTCCATCTTGAGGGAGATACGAACAAGCCCTGATACTTTTGTTGATAGAAGAGGTCGAGATTTGACAGAGTTAATGGAGGATAATTCATTTATAGTACTAAACGGTCGTTCACAGAGCGATTCTCCTGCAGCTATCACTCACGTGAATCAACAGGGTCACTCAGTCATTGACTTGGTCTGGTGCAATGCGTTGTGTCTGGGCATCGTAGATGATTTGCGAACTATGAGCGCCGAGTGCCATTCCGACCACATTCCGATTGACCTTCAAGTATTTATAGAAAAAACTACCGTACCTAACACCGGCCCTGACCAGACGGCTTCTATGGTGGTTAGATGGGACCCTGCTACTATTGAAATACACAGAGCCTATGGAAATTTTGAATCAATTTACTCTTTTACTTATGTAACTAAGTTGATATGGGAAACTAAATATATCGCGGCACAAAAAAAATCTGGTGTGACAGCACAGTACTTCCCACTACGGAAGATAGAAGTTATTTGCCCTACGTTAAACACACCATATTTTTATTGTTTTTTTTTTTAAATAAAAAAACATTCACACTTTTTTTCTCATTCACACTCACACTCACACACACATTCACTCAGTCTTTTCGGCAACTTAGGCCATTTAAGACTTTTTACGATAACCGTTGTAATATAAATTATCTATTGTAGGTTCAGGCATTTCTATTTAAGCCATCTGGTATCCAAATGGCTTAAATAAAATCATCGGACTGCCTGGGTCCGAACCCGCGACGTTTGGTATAGGAGGGAGGCACTCTACCTACTACGCCAAACCCGGGGGCCATTTTTATTGTTTCAACTATATCTATTTTATTATTAAACAAGTTGAGAAAGGCGCGGCTTCGCCGCGCCCATCTCAACTTGGCCCTCGCGGGCGGCGTCTCGATACGTGATCAGTAGTTTTTCTCTTAATTTTAAAGCCCATATTATTTTTGCCTAAATGAAAATACTTTTAAACCCATTGATAGATATTCATTGAAGAATTTTAAATCCAAAAAAGCATGTTAATATTTGAAGAAATAGAAGAATTAAAAATTTCGGGGGGGGGGGGGGCAATTACACAAAAAATATTTAAACTTTTAAATCCCTTGATAGATATTCATTCAAGAATTTTAAATCCAAAAAAGCATGTTAATATTTGAAATTGAAGAATTTTAAATCCAAAAAAGCATGTTAATATTTGAAGAAACAGAAGAATTAAAAATTTCGGGGGGGGGGGGCAATTACACAAAAAATCTTTCAACTTTTAAATCCCTTGATAGATATTCATTCAAGAATTTTAAATCCAAAAAAGCATGTTTATATTTGAAGAAGCAGAAGAATTAAAAATTTCGGGGGGGGGGGCAATTACACAAAAAATCTTTCAACTTTTAAATCCCTTGATAGATATTCATTCAAGAATTTTAAATCCAAAAAAGCATGTTTATATTTGAAGAAGCAGAAGAATTAAAAATTTCGGGGGGGGGGGGGGCAATTACACAAAAAATCTTTCAACTTTTAAATCCCTTGATAGATATTCATTCAAGAATTTTAAATCCAAAAAAGCATGTTTATATTTGAAGAAACAGAAGAATTAAAAATTTCGGGGGGGGGGGGGGCAATTACACAAAAAATCTTTCAACTTTTAAATCCCTTGATAGATATTCATTCAAGAATTTTAAATCCAAAAAAGCATGTTTATATTTGAAGAAGCAGAAGAATTAAAAATTTCGGGGGGGGGGGGGGCAATTACACAAAAAATCTTTCAACTTTTAAATCCCTTGATAGATATTCATTCAAGAATTTTAAATCCAAAAAAAGCATGTTTATATTTGAAGATGTAGAAGAATTAAAAAATTTTGGGGGGGGGTGGGCTGCCGAATTTAAAAAAAACTCTGAAACAACGAATTTAGATTCTTATCAAGGGAAGGCTTTAGGGAAGAAACCAAATTGATATCTCTCCTGGTTAAAAAAAATTTGAATTTGCCTCTCCGGCTCCGCCCTCTCTGTATTTCGCCAATCAGCGCTATCCCTGAGGCCTGATTGGTTGTTTCACACATCGGACACGGTTTAAGGCAATTATATATAAGTATATCAACTTTTAAATCCCTTGATAGATATTCATTCAAGAATTTTAAATCCAAAAAAGCATGTTTATATTTGAAGATGTAGAAGAATTAAAAAATTTTGGGGGGGGGTGGGCTGCCGAATTTAAAAAAAACTCTGAAACAACGAATTTAGATTCTTATCAAGGGAAGGCTTTAGGGAAGAAACCAAATTGATATCTCTCCTGGTTAAAAAAAATTTGAATTTGCCTCTCCGGCTCCGCCCTCTCTGTATTTCGCCAATCAGCGCTATCCCTGAGGCCTGATTGGTTGTTTCACACATCGGACACGGTTTAAGGCAATTATATATAAGTATATATTTCAGTTTTTATAAAAATTGGAAATGTGACTAACCACATCCCAGATTTTTTATAACTTTTTTTCTCTAATAAAAATCCTATTTGTGAGAATTTCTTTCATAAGCATTCGTTTAAAAAATTCATAGTCTATCATTTTAGGCTTTGGAGACTGCATATTATTTATATTTGTCTATATTTGGGTCAACATTAGTTTGAGGGCCTTTCCCGTGAGTCGCATTTTGTTAGAGCCAAAAACAGGTTTAGAATAAATTTTCATAATTGATTAATTTGATTAATTAACATATGTTTGTCGTAGAAATGGAATAACTTGTCAAATTATTTCACTCAATCAAATAAAATTTTATTTCTTTTCTTATTTGAAAGTGTTTATTTTTCTAGGTGAAATCAAATGTTAATCTAATCTATTATTTAGTAGATAACCAATATTTCTATTTAGGGCGATGAAGTAGGCGGAGTAGACCTGTTTTTTAATTTTATTTATCTCTTGTTTACTCTTACTACAACTAATTTATTTAAATTTTTCCTTATTGTGAAACTTAGTTTTAGAATAATTTAACAATTGAAATACAAAATGTTCTAATCAGGATCCGAATGAACTTTGCACCCAGGAGATTAAATAAAAAACCTTTATTTAATTTTTTTATTCCCCGATGTTTCGGTCGCTAATCATGACTTTCGTCAGGGCAAATACTGATGAACTTGACGAACTTCATCTAGGCAAATACTGATTAAGGTCGTGATTGGCGACCGAAACGTCGGCGAATAAAAATTAAATAAAATATTTTTTTATTTAATCTTCTGACTGCAGGTTCATTTGGATCCTGATTACCCAGTATATCTCCACAGCTATGAAACATTAAATTTACTCGAGTTAAAAATGTTATAGATTTTTTTTTAATTAATAACTTTTATATTATAGTCCCAAAGCCCGCCTTCGGTTTTCATGTTTTTAGAAATTAGAAATACACTAGGGGTTATATAAAATATTTTGGAAAAAAATGAATTTCTTTTTAATTAATATAGAGAGAAAGTATTGAAATTCATGGCGAAAATTCGATGTCGAGATTTTGATTGATATACACGTTTTGAGGTCCCCTGAATCCACAAAAGTGGTTTTCGCGACATGGTCTATCTGTGTGTGTGTGTCCAATTTTAAGCATGAAGGAATTGAGCTAGGTTGTTGAAATTTTATATTTATGTTAGACACCCTCCTGCAGCGTAAAAATAAGCTTTTGTAATCGGCCGAAAAGTACTAGCTAGTACTTTTTCAGTTTTTCTCGATTTTTTCAAAATTCGCTCCAATGATTTTGATTAAAATTCAAAAATCAATTATTTTTTAGATGCTTTTTAAAATGTATATTCTCATTTTGCCAATGAAATATTCTGAAGACCACTTTATTCTTGTAATTCATAGGAAGGATTGGCCCTCGGGGCTTGGTGTAGAGGTTAGCGTGCTAACCTCATATACCAAACGTTGCGGGTTCGGACCCCAGGCAGTCCGATGATTTTATTTAAGCCATTTGGATATCAAATGGCTTAAATAAGAATGCCTGGACCCCAATAATAGAATAATTCTTAAATAACGGTTATCGTCAAAGTCTTAAATGGCCTAAGTTGCCGAAAAGACTGTATGAATGTGAGTGTGAATGTTAAAAAAAAAAAAAAAAAAATCTGGTGTGACTGGCGCACAGCACACAACTTTCGATTACCGTAGGTAATCGAAAGTTGTGTTCTGTGCTTGTCACACCAGATTTTTTGTGTCGACATATATTTAGTTCCCGACAGTACGGAACATTTGAATTCAGATGTAAAATTTATAAGTATGGGAAAATATTTATATTTTGTTACCATGGCAACCATTTCTCCTATCTTCCCTATGAAATACAAGAGTAAAGTGGTCTTCAGAAGATTTCAATCGCAAAATGAGAATATACATTTTAAAGAACATCTAAAAAATAATTGATTTTTGAATTTAAAAAAAAATCGTTGGAGCAAATTTTGAGAAAATCGAAAAAAACTGAAAAAGTACATCAGTAAAGTACTAGTACTTTTTGGCCGATTTTGATTAAAAGCTTATTTTTCCGGTCCCGGGAGGTGTTTAACTTAAATATAAAATTTCAACCTCGTAGCTCAATTCCTTCATCCTTAAAATTGAACACACACACACCCACACACCCACCCACCCACAGACAGACCATGTCGCGAAAACCACTTTTTTGGATTCAGGGGACCTCAAAACGTGAAGATCCATCAAAATCTCGACATCGAATTTTTGACATGAATCCAATACTTTCTCTCTATATATATATTACATATATACATAGGTAAGAGAAAGTAAAAAAATAGGAAGGATTGGAGAAATGGTTGCCATCGTAACAAAATATAAATATTTTCCCCTGTTTATAAATTTCACATCTTGAATTTTAATATATCGGTGGAAACTAAATAAATGTCGGCCCACGGGGCGTGGTGTAGAGGTTAGCGTGCTAACCTCATATACCAAACGTCGCGGGTTCGGACCCCAGGCAGTCCGATGATTTTATTTAAGCCATCTGGATACCAGATGGCTTAAATAAAAATGCCTGGACCCCTATATATAGTAAATTCATAAATAACGGATATCGTAAATGTCTTATATGGCCTAAGCTGCCGAAAAGACAGTGTGAATGTGTGTGGGAGTGGGAGTGTGAATGAGAAAAAAGTGTGAATGTTTAAAAAAAAAAAAAAAAAAAAAAAAAAAAAATAAATAAATAAATGTCGACACAAAAATCTGATATGACAAGCACAGAACACAACTTTCGATTACCGAATTTATGAGAAAGTTGTGTACTGTGCGATCAGTCACACCAAATTTTTTTTATAAAAAAGATAGTAAAATTTATTGGAAATTGAGGAGGCAAGTGACTAAGCCGGATATAAACGGTGGATTATGGATCTGAAGTTTCAACACAACTCGGGCCCCCGAGTTTGGCGTAGTAGGTAGCGCGCCTACCTCCTATACCAAACGTCGCGGGTTCGGACCCAGGCAGTCCGATGATTTTATTTAAGCCATTTGGATACCAGATGGCTTAATTAGAAATGCCTGACCCCACAATAGATATATTCTCTACAACGGTTATCGTCAAAGTCTTAAATGGCCTAAGTTGCCGAAAAGACTGTATGAATGTGTGTGTGAATGTGAGTGTGAATGAGAAAAAAGTGTGAATGTTTAAAAAAAAAAAACACAACTCGGGTTCGAGTCCAGCTCGCCGCAAATATTTCAACATTGCTGAATTCTCCTCTTAGGTTAGGATAGTGGGAGAAAATCTCACCCCTCAGACACAAAGGGTCCAATTTGAGGTGGCCTAAGTGCCTTAAAAATGGGGATGAATCCGGCTTGGTTAACCCGGGACCTGCCGAAAGGTGTTGGTCGAGGCGGAAGCAGTACCTCATAAAATCCATCTATCCATTTAATTTACCACCAACAAAGTTTCTATTAAAAACTTTTTATATTTTTTTAAACAATGAAACATGAAGAAAACATATATCCGGAAATGAATTTAGGAGCTTACTGTAATATGGGTGGCATTTCTTCTAGTGCCTGCCTTTCCCTTTTGCAACAGGTCACAGGCCGGCCTGTTCCCTTTGTCATATTTTATAAAAAAAAATCTGGTGTGACTGGCGCACAGCACACAACTTTCTCTTACCTTCGGTAATCGAAAGTTGTGTTCTGTGCTTGTCACACCAGATTTTTTGTGTCGACATATATTTAGTTCCCGACAGTACGGAACATAGGAATTCAGATGTAAAATTTATAAGTATGGGAAAATATTTATATTTTGTTACCATGGCAACCACTTCTCCTATCTTCCCTATGAAATACAAGAGTAAAGAGGTCTTCAGAAGATTTCAATTGCAAAATGAGAATATACATTTTAAAGAGAATCTAAAAAATAATTGATTTTTGAATTAAAAAAAAAAAATCGTTGGAGCAAATTTTGAGAAAATCGAAAAAAACTGAAAAAGTACATCAGTAAAGTACTAGTACTCTTTGACCGATTGATTAAAAGCTTATTTTTCCGGTCCCGGGGGTGGTTAACTTAAATATAAAATTTCAACCTCGTAGCTCAATTCCTTCATGCTTAAAATTGAACACACACCCACACCACCCACCCACCCACAGACAGACCATGTCGCGAAAACCACTTTTTTGGATTCAGGGGACCTCAAAACGTGAAGATCCATCAAAATCTCGACATCGAATTTTTGACATGAATCCAATACTTTCTATTATATATATATTACATATATACATAGGTAAGAGAAAGTAAAAAGTAAACCGATAAAATTAGATATATTTTAATCAGATACTTACTATTAAATAGACAGATTAAAAACAGATACTGACATCTCTTCTATCAATATAATCAAGTTTTATACTGAATAAAAAATTTATAAAAATTGCTACCTAAAAGAGAAGCAAACCGGCCCGTTGTATGATCTGAGGTTTGCTGGAGAACCAGGGGCGGATTAAAGGGGGGAGAGGGGGCTGTGGGGGCGATCGCCCCCCCCCCGCCAGAAGAAATTCAAAATGTTATAAAAACTAGTAATCTAAAGAAATTATGATTTCCACTCTTTAATTTCATTTGAATTTGTTACCAATCAATTTAAATAAATAGGAAAGGGGTCTAATGGCCATAGATGCTGACAAAGTCCTTAAATAAAAAAAAAAAAAACCGCCCCCCACCCCGACAAACTTGCATTAATCCGCCCCTGTGGAGAACTGGTAGAATGAGATAAGAAGAAATGTTAGCCTTGTTTCGGGGAACTCGTGGTCCTCATCCACGTATCACAAGATGTATCCCAGAGGGAGCTCGTTATTTTACCTTCCGGACTCGGCATTTGGGAAACAGTCTATATATTTTTTTAAAAATTATTTAAGGTCATCTTCGGCAACGGACCCCGTCTCTATTAGGGTCGCAGGTTCGTATCCCGTCTCGAGTGACAATTCATTTCAATTTATTGAAATAAATTGTCGCATGAGACGGATACGAACCTGCGACCCTTGGTACAGAAGGTGAGCACGCTAACTACTGCACCAAGGCCCGAGGGCTAGTATATATATATCTTCACAATAAAAAATATAAGGAAATCTTAATTAAATTTAAAACATTATTCTAGTTCTCTATTGATAAATTTTAATAATATGGATATGTTGCTGGTAAAGTGATAAAATTTCTCAAATTTATTAAATTAAAAAATCAACAACAATTGAATATTTGCGGATTTGAGTATGAGGGAGTCGCGAAATCAACGCCGAGCACTGATTGGTGTCGAGTAACCAATAGCGTGACGAGGGCGTGGCCTACTCCACTCGGAACGCTCGAAGTTGGCACAATTCGGGACGCACGCACGTTACACAAGCGTCGCTACGAAATACACTCGAGGTCGTAGTTTAGTTGGCGCGTGAGATGCGCAGAAGAAGGTATGAAAATAGGTTATAAAAGAGAAATAATGATAGTGTATAACACCGTCTGACACCATGAGCGACCAGGCCATTGGTGAGTTTTATTCATATTTTAAACGCTTTTTCTTAAAAACAATAAGGAAAATGTTTTATTTAAAATACAACTGCGTATTTTCTAAACTTAATTAAATTTTTTTCCGATATAATAACCTTTTACAATAAATTTCGGATATATTTTTTACTAGCTTCTACAAAATGAACTTAAACTTATAAATATAATATTTGTCAAACCTCTTTAAAAGTTTTGATTTCTTTTATTTTTTTCTTAATTGCTCTCTCTCGTTCCGTTTTCACCGGGCATTGTTACATCGCAATCAATTTGATTAACAAATATTTTATTGCATGCTTTATTCATAATGAATTAGTGTTTTGGCCCTCAAGCCTTGGTGTAGTTGCTAGCGTGCTGGCCATGTATACCAAGGGTCGCGGGATCGGATCCCAGGTAGTCAGACATTTGGGTACCAAATGGCTTAATTAAATATGCCTGGACCCCCAATAAATATATTAATAACATACGAGTATTGCAAAGTCTTGTATGGCCTAAGTTGTAGAAAAAATGTGTATCTGTGTGTGAATGTGAGTGTGAGTGGAAACGGTGTGTGTTTTTTTATAAAAAAAAAAAAAAAAAAAATATTGTTTTTGTCAACAAGGTATAATAAAATTTCAAATTCTTATAACAAAAACTAAAACGTTAAATATTTCCTCACTAAAATTAAGCATTAGTTTTTGTGAGTAGGTACATTTGTGTGTTTGTCAACATGTGGCATGCTGAAAGGGGCTAAAGGAACCTTTTTTTTCTACCTCTAAGGGTGGTGGGGATGAAATGAAAACCCTCAAAGGAAGTGGAAACAAACGATAAAAAAAATAGTTGTTATTTTTGAACTTAGGTCTATATGGTTAATGATTATTTTTGACTTCAAAAAATAATATTTTAATTCGATGTAGAAAGAAGTAGTAATTTCATAATTTTATAATCTTTTCTTACCATCCCCTTTTATCTTAATCTTTATTTTTCTTATTTAAATACAGAATGAAATCCTATCATTTTGTTAGAAATTTTTTTTTGTCTTGTGATTAATATTACTTTCTCTTACCCTATATATGAAATATTGTATATAGAGAGAAAGTATTTTTCTTAAATTTATATTATCTTCATACTTCTCACTCAAGATATTCATTGATATCTTCTCCAACAAACCATACGAACAATTTGCATATGTAGCAGCGTTTTTTATTTTAATTAAATATCATATCTCATTTTCTTTTTACTTGCATCTTTCGAATTTCTACTTTTATCAAAAAATAAAATTCTTAAATAATTTTCCACTAAGGGGCTCACAGCTAGTGAGTACATGGATGGCGACCATTAGTTACCCGAGCCAAGTTAGGGATACTCGTATATTTGTATCTGACTGAAAGATGAGCTTACTTTCGCTTTTATAATATCGAATTTATATATTTTGTCGATCACAGATCACAGTAGTCACAGGAGATATGAAAATTCAAACTCGTCCCCCACCTTTCAATGTAATCTCAAAAAAAAAAAAAATCTGGTGTGACTGGCGCACAGCACACAACTTTCTCTTACCTTCGGTAATCGAAAGTTGTGTACTGTGCTTGTCACACCAGATTTTTTGTGTCGACATATATTTAGTTCCCGACAGTAGGGAACATTTGAATTCAGATGTAAAATTTATAAGTATAGGAAAATATTTATATTTCGTTACCATGGCAACCATTTCTCCTATCTTCCCTATGAAATACAAGAGTAAAGTGGTCTTCAGAAGATTTCAATCGCAAAATGAGAATATACATTTTAAAGAGCATCTAAAAAATAATTGATTTTTGAATTTAAAAAAAAAATCGTTGGAGCAAATTTTGAGAAAATCGAAAAAAACTGAAAAAGTACATCAGTAAAGTACTAGTAATCTTTGGCCGATTTTGATTAAAAGCTTATTTTCCGGTCCCGGGGGGTGTTTAAGTTAAATATAGAATTTCAACCTCGTAGCTCAATTCCTTCATGCTTAAAATTGAACACAGACACACACACACACACACACCCACCCACCCACACACAGACAGACCATGTCGCGAAAACCACTTTTTTTGGATTCAGGGGACCTCAAAACGTGAAGATCCATCAAAATCTCGACATCGAATTTTTGACATGAATCCAATACTTTCTCTCTCTATATATATTACATATATACATAGGTAAGAGAAAGTAAAAAAACTGATAGAAATTATATATAAAAAAAAAAATATATTATTCACTACAAAAAAAGAAAGTTCTCTTGTAGTTGTCCTCATGTTGCCGGGACGATTTAAATTATTAAACTTTATTTTCAATATTTTAATCCTCCAGACCTATATTGACTGAAACTGGAAATATGTGTCATCAAATTAATAATCTAATCATGAAAATAAGGTCCGATTTATTAAATCGCTCCGTCAACCTGCAAAAAATACGTCAAGAAAATTTCCTAAAAAGTTTTTTTAATAACTTGTACAGTGAGCGCCACAATTAAGTCCCCACTTGGAAGGTTGAGCCGTAATTATATGGTATATAGTGAATTCATTTTAAATTTGAAAAGGTAAAATAAAATCATCTCTCTTTATTTTACCTTTTCGGTCATTAAAATTATTTCACTATATGCCATATACTTTAAGGCTCTAGCTCCCAGGTGGGGACCTAATTGTGGCTTCACTGTACTGTTCCTGTTATTCAAATTCTTAAGATATTATTTGAATTTATATTTTGATTCATATTAGAATAGTGAAAACTGCAAAAGGAGCCAAAAATAAAATCAGATTACTTAACAATCAATAGAGACTTTTTAGGTAAAATTAGTTATCCCATCTTCAGTCTCTCAATATGTTTATAGTAACTAAGGGGTCGTCGTAACGCCTTTTTTGACGATTTTCTAGTCCCGCCCCCCATGTCACATAAAAACAAACTCCCCTACAAATATTGTCACAACATAGAAGTAGGCCTACCCCGAATAAAATTTCTTATACAAAATTCATACCATTTTTTCTTTTAATAATTTTTTTTTCAATCATTTCATTTTTTTTTCCCTGTTGTGAAAATCATACGATCTTTAGTTTTTTTCAAAGAATTTTATGAATTCAACTTTGAATTGTTATGTCACACTTAGAGAAACCCCCGGGTCTCCCATGTCACAATAAGTAGTTTTGGTCAGACCCCTCCCCCCCCCTTAACGCGTTACGTAATACCCCTCATTGAAGATGAGACAATAAAATTGATCTGAAACATCTAAATTGATGGATAAGAAATCGGAGAATTTTATTTTTGGCTCCTAATCCTTTTACTATTCTACAATCACACAGTCATTGACCTCATTAGATTCATATTGTTATAATTTTAATTTTTTATAACTTTATCCTCTCTGCTCTTTAAAGGTTTTCGAAAACTACACTAAATTATTATTATATAAACCTAATTTGACATAGTTCAAGGTTTATGGATGAATTTATTATTATTATTTTTTTTTATTTACCCTCACAACAGCAGCACCTGTAAAGATAATATTTGAACTATCGATAGCTCAGCTTTTTATAGCTTTATAAAAAAAATAGCAATTTTTTTATAGTTCACTGGGGTGTTTTTTTGTCCCCTGTAAAGGGGAATCGATTTTCAATGGAATTTAACCACTATTTACACAAATAAATTTTTATATATTTTATTGATTGTTCAAATTGGGGTAGCAAATTGGGGTGACAAGACTTTTTTTTGTTGAAAATTGCTTTTTTTTATGGAAAATATTTACTAAAGAGTTTTCATAAAAAAAATAAATAGGGTGTCTGATATCTATACATGTATGTAACTTAACCCAAAATTATCTGGTAAAGAAGCACCTGTTCTTTTTCTTTTCAAAATTGATATACTAAGAATACAATATTATATTTTATATACGTGCTGATAAACAACTAATCTAAAAAGGAAAGTGGAAATTTGTACTAATTAATTAAATTTTTAAAGAAAAAATAATTCGAACTTGAAATTCTGTGCCCACCATTTACTCTCATTACTCACTTCCTTAGCGAGAAAGTTTTTTCGTGTAGGAAAGTCTTGTAGTATTACCTCCCCCCGCCCCTTCTCTCTTCAAAATGAATAATTTTTTTATTATTATTTCTAACAGTGTTTAAAATTGTAACACTTTTTTGGAATTTAATGACCTTTCCATTTTTTTTAAATCAAATGACACTCTTTGATTTTGATTTATTTTTAAAATTTAATTATTTTGTGAAGTAGCTCTATAGGCTAGATATTTTTTTTTTTTTTTAATAGCATCAATTTAATCGAATTAGGTTTTTTTTTAACTAGATAGAATATTGTTTGAAAAATATAGATTTTTTTTTCAATCAACGACTAAATAGCCTTAGCCCAAATGTTTTAGCCAGTCAATATATCGTTTAAGATAAAAAAATTTGCGAGTTGAGTTTATGTTAATGATTTGTTTGTTTTTTTTTTTCAAAAAAATCTAGTGTGACTGGTCGCACAGCACACAACTTTCTCTTACCTTCGGTAATCGAAAGTTGTGTTCTGTGCTTGTCACTCCAGATTTTTTTGTGTAGAGATATATTTAGTTTCCGCCAATATATTAAAATTCAAGATGAAATTTATAAACACATGGGAAAAAAATTTATATTTTATTATTATGGCAACCATTTCTCTTATATTTCCTATCAAGTACAAGAGTAAAGTGATCTTCATCAATTTTGAAAGCAAAATGCAAATATACATTTTAAAAAGCATCTAAAAAAATAATAGTTTTTGATTTTTAATCAAAATCGTTGGAGCGAATTTTGAGAAAATAGAAAAAAAAAAGAAAAAGTACATCAATAAAGTACTAGTACTCTGGTCGATTTTGTTCGTGATTGCGTCCCAGGGGGGATACATAACTTAAATATAAAATTTCTACCTCCTAGTTCTTTTCGTTCTTGAGGTATTTTGTTCACAGACAGACAGACCATGTTGCGAAAAACGCTTTTTTGGATTCAGGGGACCTCAAAATGTGTATATCCATCTCATCGAATTTTTGACATGAATCCAATACTTTCTCTCTCTATATATTAACATATAGACTATATAGAGGTAAGAGAAAGCTATCAATTATCCCTAGAGGAGGAATTTTTTTTTGTTTTCGCCATTTAGCGCGTCTAATTAATTAACAAAAAAGGGTGCATAAAGTTAGTAATTCTTGATCTAAGCCCATAGTGGCTTGAAATTTTTTATACATTAGTTATGGAGCTTTGCTTTTGATATTTGTATGTTTTTTGTTGTTGGACCAAATCGCTATTCGTTGAATTTCTGCAATTATATCTTATATAGAGGGCACTTTTTCAAATACTGTATTTTATTTTTTGTATTTCAAATACTTAGAGTATTTTGCCCGATTCATTATTTCAATTTTTTTTTTTTTTAATTTTGATAACTTAGGTACTGTTAGTTGTGAAATAGTCCCAAGATTTTACTGGCCATAGGCTACTTATTAAAATGTCTGCCATTGTATTTCCATTGCCAATGTATATTATTGCATTTCACATACCAAAGTACTATGTATTTTGTATTTCCTTGAGTATTTTGCCCGTCCCTGCTTATATATAGATTTCGAAAATTATTTTACTTTAGATTTTTTTCTGAAAATATAAGTTGTTTGATGATATTCTCTGTTTTATGGCCTATGCTCTTTTTTTTCAAACTTGTGGTAAAATAAAGACTGTATTTTCTTGTTTCCAACCTAAACTGACCTGGTTCAATGGACATTGCTTTAACCATCGTCCCAGGCCCTTTAGGGTCCCTGAGGTCAGGCCCTTTCTTTCAAAAGCTCCTTCACCCTATTCTCTCTCTCTCTTTCCCTTTCCCAATATTTTTTTGTCCAAGAGAGTAGAGTCGGTATTTTGGCCCACCATCGGCTTTTGTCAAGTTTCCAGCTTTTAGAAAAATAGACAAAATAAGAATTTAAGAAAACAAGCCCCAGGGAGCTGAAGAGGGCTTTGACCTTGTGGACCACCCTCTTTACGAGGAGCTTGTGCGTTTTTAAGCTGAACATTTTTGCCAGCTAAAAGAATTAAAAAATCTGGTGTTACCAATATTAAAATTAAAAAAAAAAAGTATTAAATTATTGGAAATCATCTTATCTTGTCTATTAAATCAAATTATATTTCAACCGAAATATTTACTTAGGGTTCAGATTTTGCATATACCAAGTAAATGGGACATTTTTGAAAACTTGAAAAATTTTTTTTTTCCTATTAATTATTTTTTACGCCTGGAAAGTTGTGGAATGAATAGTTTGTTTTACCAAAAATTTTCAAGAATGATTTCCAGAAAATGACAAAAATTTTGAAATTTGAAAATGTCACAGAAAAATTATTCAAAAAATTAATTGTATTTTTTTTCTTTTTTTTTTTTTTTTCATAAAAAAACACTCACTTTTTTCTCATTCACACTCACACTCACACACACATTCACACAGTCTTTTCGGCAACTCAGGCCATTTAAGACTTTTGACGATATCCGTTATTGATAAATATTCATATATGGGGTCCAGGCATTCTTATTTAAGCCATTTGGTATCCAGTTGGCTTAAATAAAATCATCGGACTGCCTGGGGTCCGAACCCGCGACGCTTGGTATACGAGGTTAGCACGCTAACCTCTACACCAAGCCCCGAGGAATTTTTTTTTTTCTTGAAAACTACACAAAAAAAAATTGGTCAATTTTTGTAGGAGTTTTTTCAAAATATGAACCAATGATCAAAAAACCCTCAAAATTTACCAGGAAGGGTTTTTTAAGGGGTACTACAAAATTTCAAAAAAATGGAGGAATTCAAAAATTAAAATTTTTCAAACCGTTTGATTTGGCTGGGATGCATTTTTTTTTCCGAACTCGCGACCCTTGGTATACTAGGCCAGCACGCTAGCCACTCTAAGCCCGAGGGCATATTTTTTGATTAAGTGCATATCTTGCATATTTTAGCGATTTGTATAATATTTTGCATATTTGTATATTTTTTTTTTTTTATTTTAGTTTTTGTCTCATTTATTGATAATACAGAGATAGAATATTAGCTACAGATAAAGGTCAAGGGTTCGCATCCAATCCCGTCCCAGGCGTCAAAATTTATTTCAATTGAATTGGATATCAATCAACTGAAAACGAATTAAAAAAAAATAAAAATTAGAAATAGGCCTATAAAGTAAATTTTAGAAAGGGAGACAAGACGTTAAGCGACAGGTTCAAAAACTTTTTTGTTCCTCCCCCTCCCCTTCCCTTTATCCTTCGATAAAAATTGAGAAAATTAAAATTGACATTTGTCAACATCTTTAAACCTCCCACCCACACACGGGGATGGGGGTGGAATTACAAATTAAATTTGTTTTAAAAATAAACTTTTAAAACATTAATATTATTAAATTTACAGTAGTTTTTTATTTTATTTTTTTTTAATTTCGTTGGCCCCCGGGTTTGGCGTAGTAGGTAGCGTGCCTACCTCCTATACCGAACGTCACGGGTTCGGACCCAGGCAGTCCGATGATTTTATTTAAGCCATTTGGATACCAGATGGCTTAAATAGAAATGCCTGAACCCCAAATTGATACATTACTTACAACGGTTATCGTCAAAGTCTTATATGGCCTAAGTTGCCGAAAAGACAGTGTGAATGTGTGTGAGTGTGAATGAGAAAAAAGTGTGAATGTTTTTATTAAAAAAAAAAAAAAAAAAAAAAAAAAAAAAAAAATAATAATAATAATAATAATAATAATTTCGTTAGATTTTTTAGATAAATAATTCCCGCAATTGTTCTATCGTGGAAAACAATATAAAAATCCCGAATTTAATAAAATCCAACATAATCCTTTGTATTCACTTTTTTCGTATCAAAATATTTTATTATCATGTGACATGCATGTAATGTCTTGTTATACATTAACTTGTAGTATACTTCTTGTGTTTTTTTAGCAAGAAGGAGGTTCTGGAGATGAGAATTGTTTAATTAAAAGACAATTCTTTTACAGAGACTTTTCTATAACTAGCCGCGTCGCCCCCCCCTGGACCCCCCTCCAGCTGACTTGGGCCGCCTGCGGCGGACCCTCGCCTTTTTTTTAATTATGAGAACCGTGGCGCCCGCCTTTGCATCTAGATAGGGTGCTTCGCCCCCCTGGACCCCTCAGTGAGCTGGCTCGGGCCCGACTGCGGCGGACCCTCGCCTTTTCTTCTTAATAATGAAAAGAAATTATTATTCTATTCCAATCCAGTGTCTGCTTGAGGATTTGTTTACATTCATGGAATACACAAATGAAAAGAATACATAAATATTTCTCTATACATTTCCTATGGGAGATATCGTAACTTTAAAAA
>JAKCPI010028970.1:0-13156 GCA_023213315.1 Euborellia annulipes | reverse complement strand
GGAATAGAGCTGATAATTTTTTCATTACAAAAAAAAAACAAATTCTAGATAATGAATGAACAAATATAGAGAATAATTTACAACATGACGTCTATTTCTTCTAAATGTTCAATATTCTAACTTTTTATAACGATTATGTATAGTCTACTAGGAGGCTATATATACGTAAATAAAGTTTTAGGAAACGTAAAAAGGAATCGATAATTTCTTCTTTTTCTTTCTTAAATAGAGCCATTAAATGTAATTTGTGAAAAAAAAAATTGTAATTTTTACTTTCTCTTACCTCTATATAGGCCTATGTTAATAGGTCTATAAGCTTATAGAGAGAGAAAATTCAATGTCAAAAATGCGATGTCGAGATTTTGATGGATATACACGTTTTGAGGTCCCCTGGGTCCAAAAAAGTGTTTTTGCGACATGGTCTGTCTGTGGGTGTGTTCAATTTTAAGCTAGAAGGAATTGAGCTATGAGGCTGAAGTTTTATATAATATATAAGTTAGACCAGGGGCGCCGGAACGAATTTGAATCAGGGGGGGGGGGGGGGCAAAAATTTGTTTTTTAGGAAAATTAAAATAATTTAATATGTTCAAATAGTATAAAACAAAAACAAATCCACTATAAAACCTTAAAAATTTTAAATAAAATCACAATTTAAATAAAATTAAAATTTTAAAAAATTTGCCAGTGATTTTATCAAAAATTTTTCGAAAAAATTTGAAAAAAATGAATTTCTTACTCCTTTAATTTTTTTTAATTTAGAAGATTTTATTTTTAAAAAGTAAAAATATATCATTTTTAAAAATAAATGAAATAAAAGAAGAAATTTTGCCCCCCCTCTGCCCCCCCCCCCCCTGTAGGATGCCAGGGGGGGGCAATGTACCCTTGCCCTCCCCCCAGTTCCGGCGCCTATGAGTTAGACACCCCCCGGGACCGAGAAAATAAGCTTTTAATCAAAATCGGCCAAATAGTACTAGTACTTTACTGATGTACTTTTACAGTTTTTTTCGATTTTATCAAAATTTGCTCCAACGATTTTTTTTTAAATTCAAAAATCAATTATTTTTTAGATGCTCTTTAAGGTTGTTCGACATTAAACACTTTCCTTGATTAAAAGCTAATTTTTTAATATGTTATTAATCACTATCAAATACGTATAAAATAAAATTTTGAAGCAGATCTGACACAGGGTTATCGTGTAATTAATTTTAAAAAATTGAAATTTAACATGTAGCCTATGGGGAATAACGACGAAATTCACACATATCGAATTATATAGCCACCTCTGCAATAGATACAAAAACAAAAAAACTTACATTTTATTAATTCACTTCCGAGGATTACGTTAAAAATAAAATCAAAGTTTCTGCCGACCGCTTTTAAAGATATTTTAACAAGAAAGTCAAAAAATTCTCCAAAATGACAGTCGCTAATATTTAAAAATAATGAATTCTCGAGAGTCAGACCAGCCTGGCAACGTCGCATAACATAAGTGTCTTATCTCTATGTCAGATACATTTTTTTCAATTTTACAATATTTTTTCTCGCAAATCGTCCATTGTGTTTAAACTGATTTGCATTAAACATTGTAATATATTAAATAAAATAAAATTTAAGGCGTTTAAGATTTAAAATAGATAGTTGATGAATGCAATGTTGCCAGTTCTATATTACGTGAAAAACTGCTCAAATCAAAAGTCATTCATTTATTATTTTTGGTAATTAAATTATTAACTTAATCCAATTATAAACTATGATAGGTCACGACTAAATTATAATAAGGAATTTTGGCATTCAAATTTTTAATTTTATTTAAAAAAAAATTTAGATTCTATTATGACTTACGATGTACTATCCGAACAACCTTTTTTTTTTTTTTTTTTTTTAAAAACATTCACACTTTTTCTCATTCACACTCACACTCACACACACATTCATACAGTCTTTTCGGCAACTCAGGCCATATAAGACTTTGACGATAACCGTTGTAGAGAATATATCTATTGTGGGGCCAGGCATTTCTATTTAAGCCATCTGGTATCCAAATGACTTAAATAAAATCATCGGACTGCCTGGGTCCGAACCCGCGACGTTTGGTATAGGAGGTAGGCGCGCCGAACAACCTTAAAATGTATATTCTCATTTTGCAATTGAAATCTTCTGAAGACCACTTTACTCTTGTATTTCATAGAGAAGATAGGAGAAATGGTTGCCATGGTAACAAAATATAAATATTTTCCCATACTTATAAATTTTACATCTGAATTCAAATGTTCCCTACTGTCGGGAACTAAAAATATGTCGACACGAAAAATCTGGTGTGACAAGCACAGAACACAACTTTCGATTACCGAAGGTAAGAGAAAGTTGTGTGCTGTGCGTCAGTCATACCAGATTTTTTTTTCTATGTTCTATAGGTCTATTATCATATACTAAACAAAAACAAGTAGAATTCATATTTACTGCATTTGGTAAAAAAATATAATAATAATTTTCTTTTTGCGTGATTTATTCAAAAAAAAAATTCCCAGAACGTAATTAATAATTACTAACTAATAATGGCTTGGATGAGAAGTCACTTTATTTATTATTTAGAAGAATAAAAAAATGCTTCTAAAAAATATTTGATTTATGAATTTTAATCAAAAATTGTTGGAGCGTATTTTGAGAAAATCGAAAAAAAAAAACAAAAAAAATCTGGTGTGACTGGCGCACAGCATACAACCTTCTCTTACCTTCGGTAATCGTAAGTTGTGTTCCATTTGGTATCCAAATGGCTTAAATAAAATCATCGGACTGCCTGGGGTCCGAACCCGCGACGTTTGTTATACGAGGTTAGCCCGCTAACCCCTAGACCAAACCCCGAGGGCAAAATTTATATGTGAACATATTTATATTTTGTTACCATGTCAACCATTTCTCCTATCTTTTTCTTTGGAGTACAAGAGCAAAGTGGACTTCAGAAGATTTCAATGACTAAATGAAAATAAAGAGAATCTAAAAAATAATTGACTTTTGAATTAAAAAAAAAAAATCGTTGAAGCGAATTTATGAAAAATCAAAAAAAATATTTATATTTTGTTACCATGGCAATCATTTCTCCTATCTTTCCTATGAATTACAAGAGTAAAGTGGTCTTTAGTAGATTTCAATGGCAAAATGAGAATATACATTTTAAAGAGTATCTAAAAAATAATCGATTTATGAATTTTAATCAAAATTGTTTGAGCGAATTTTCAGAAAATCGAAAAAAACTGAAAAAGTACATCAGTAAAGTACTAGTACTTTTTGGCCGATTTTGATTAAAAGCTTATTTTCACGGTCCAGGAAGGTACAAAACTTAAATATAAAATTTCAACCTCGTAGCTCATTTCATCCTTGAGATATTTTGTTTACACACTCCGAAAGCGAAACCACTTTTTTGGCTCAGGGGCCTCAAAACCTGTATTTCCGACAAAATCTCGACATCGAATTTTTGACATTAATCCAATACTTTCGTTATATTAGAGAGGTAAAATGCTGTGAAATTTTCTTAATCGCCACCGAAACGCCTAAAGCAGTCGAGGAGGAGGGGACGGGGTCGAAATGTTTTATGCTCTTAACACTTCCTCGTTTATTCAGAATATGTGATAATACTGAATATTTATTGTTTCAGAATAATAAATAACTTTTCTTTTTTTTATAATGAATAATTAAATAATGATAAATAAATAAAAAGCATATATCTGAAATTAGATATCATTTATAATTAATGCTAATTTGGATCGTTAAAATTCAAATGCAGTGTTTCAACTCTGATCGTCCATTTATGAAAGTGTTTATGCATTTTTTGTTTTTGTTTTTTCGTCATTTATTAAAAATCACTTGTAAAGAACTTTTCGGCATCTTTGGCCATATAGACTTCATATCTATTCAGTCATTAGTGTCAGACTTGGCACGGTGTGGTTACTTTGAGGAGAATATTACTGAGGTGGGCTCCTATTTCCTTCCTTAGGAGGAGCCATCTCAAATAGAGATGGATAATATTTTTTCATATGGCGGATTTGAACTCGAGTTGTTTTCGACTCAGGTTATAAGCGCGTATATTTACTTTCTCTTACCTCTTTATATGTTAATATATAGGGAGAGAAAGTATTGTATTCATGACAAAAATTGGTTTAGAGATTTTGATGGATATACACATTTTGAGAGCCCCCTGAATCTAAAAAAGGGGTTTTCGCGACATGGTCTGTCTGCCTGTCTGTCTGTGAACAAAATATCTCAAGAACGAAAAGAGCTAGGAGGTTGAAATTTTATATTTAAGTTAGGCACCCCCACGGGACGTGACACGGAACTTTTGAACAAAGTCGGCCAAATAGTACTAGTACTTTACTGATGTACGTACCTCTTTCAGTTTTTTTAATCAATTAAGTTATGTGCTGTGCGACCAGCAGAACAGATTTTTACTAGTATTATTTATTATTATTACAATACTAGTCACCCCATTTACCTAAACACGAAAAAAAAATTAATTTATTTATATAATTTAAAGTTGTAATAAGAGCTAGCAAGTTTCCAAATTGACATACTTATGTATATAGGTCTTACTGATAAAAAAAAAAAGGTATAAATCAATGCCGAAACTTTGTTTTAATGGTGCGAAAGACATTAAAAGAAAAAAAAAAAAAAGAGAGAATATATTAGAACTCATAATTTCATCCCTTTTTTTTATCTTCTTATCTTTTTGATACTAATAAAAAAATATTTTTTACTCTCCCCTACCTTAGGTAATCGAAAGTTGTAAACAGTGCTTGTCACGCCAGATTTTGGGGGGTGTCGACATATATTTAGTTTCCGCCGATATGTTAGAATATTCTATATATAATAGCAGAGTGTCCGTCTGTCCGTCTGTCACGCTCTGTTTGATCAACTTCCCGTTGGAAACGAAATTTTGCAGTCGTATAGAGAACGTTAAGAAGAGTCCAGAAAAAATACTTTTTTTTTTTTTTTTATAAAAACATTCACACTTTTTTTCTCATTTACATTCACACAGTCTTTTCGGCAACTCAGGCCATTTAAGACTTTGACGATATCCGTTATTGATTATTATACATATATTGGGGATTCAGGCATTTCTATTTAAGCCATCTGGTATCCAAATGGCTTAAATAAAATCATCGGACTGCCTGGGGTCAGAACCCGCAACTTTTGGTATTCGAGGTTAGCACTCTAACCTCTACACCAAGCCCCGAGAGCTTAAAGTATTCTATGAATGTAAACAAATCCTCAAGCAGGCACTGGATTGGAATACGTAGTAATAATTTTCTTTTGCGCCCTCGGGGCTTGGCGTAGGGGTTAGCGTGCTAACCTCGTATACCAAAAGTTGCCAGACTGGACGAGTATTTTATTTGAGCCATTTGTATACCAAATATAGGAAAATATTTATATTTTGTTACCATGGCAACCATTTTTCCTCTTTTTCCTATGAAATACAAGAGTAAAGTGTGCTTCAAACAATTTTGATTGATTTTCAATCAATTTTAAGCAAATTTTGAGAAAATCGAAAAAAGAAACTAAAAAGTGCATTAGTAAAGTACTAGTACTTTTTGGCCGATTTTGTTCAAAAGCTTCGTGTCACGTCCCAGGGAGGTACCTAACTTAAATATAAAATTTCAACCTCCTATCTCAATTCCTTCATGCTTAAAATTGAACATACAGACAGACAGACAGACCAATTTTATGGATTCAGGGACTTCAAAACGTGTATATCCATCAAAATGTCGACATGAATCTAATACTTCTCCTCAAGTGGTGTTGCTGAAGTTGGTTTATTAAAGAGAAAAAAACGCTATATTTTCAGCAATTGTTTTTAATTCGTTAGTAAGGCAATATATTTCGGAGACCTATCGGCACTCCTTCCTCAGTGAATTTCACCTCATTCACCACATTACGGCCCTTACAATTAAAACGCTTGGAAATGATTAATAATTGCTGATCATATAACATGTCGCTTCCAAGCGTTTTAATTGTAAGGGCCGTAATGTGGTGAATGAGGTGAAATCCACTGAAAAAGGAGTGCCGATAGGTCTCCGAAATATCTGGAAATATTGCCTTACTAACGAATTAAAAACAATTGCTGAAAATATAGCGTTTTTTTCTTTGGTGAATCTAATACTTTCTCTATATATACATATATAGGTTAGAGAAAATAAAAACTCAGGTGGAATTTCTTTTTAAGAGAATATCCTAAGTCGAATCCCTTTGCATAGGGAATTAACCAAAGCCAACACACACACTAAATTAGAGATATTAAAATAAATTAGAGTTTCCTGGTGAGAGAGAGAGAGAGAGAGAATAAGTTATTCATTATGAAACAGCCTATATTTATAGTATGGGTTTGTAGTGATTTGCAGGGCGGCGGTGGTGGGAGGTGGGGTGAGTTTTTAGGGGATGTAGTGGGTGAAATAAATGAAAGAGGATGAATATATGTGTGTGTGTGTGTGTGTTGAGGGGGTTGCGCGCGCAGGCCTGGCAACGGGGGCGCCATGACTCGAGCCGCCCTTGGCAACGCTGCCACCAGTGTCCGTGGCGAGTGTGTCCTGATCACACACGGCATGCCGTGGTGGCAAAAATTACCGTACCATTTCTTTTGAAAAAAAACAAAAAACAAAACGCGATGTATGAGTCCCGTATGTATGAGACGCCAGCTGTACTTGACTATGGTGGTGCTAGTGGTGGCCGAGGTGGTGGTGCCGGGACAGTTAGTGGTGCCAGTAGTGCAGCAGCTGCAAACTCGCCTTCACCGGCGTATTATCATCGTTCACCGCCACCGGGGGAGGATCCGCCGCCGTTACCATCCAGAATCACACGCTGGGATGCCACCGGCACTCTTGGCAGAAGAACCAGGTCTGTTTTGTTTTGTTTTTCTCTCTCTCTCTCTCTCTCTGTTAACGTAACAGCGTTATTCCGTTCTTTTGACAGTGGACTTGGTAAAATTTTTCTTGAATTTTTTTTTTTTAATTCTCTGACATCTTCAGGCATTTAAATATATATACATAAACAATTTGATCGAATTCATATTAAAAATATTTATTTTTCCTTTAAAATTTTATATGTAAAAACATGAGAAAAAAAGGATTAAATTAATTTTTTTTCATATCCCATTTTGATAAAAAAAAAATTTACGTTAAATAGAAAATTTTGTTTTTTATGTTGTATCAACAGTCGACTCATAAGTTCATCAAGTTTTCATATACTGAATTTTTTTTTTTTTTTCTTTATTTTTTGGCTTGCGGCCTTCGCCATCCAGCTAGTCCCCTGTATACAATACTTTATAAAAAATACAATCTTTAAAAAATACGTACATTACAAAACATACATTATGTAAAAAACCTCTTTACAAAAAATACCTTATATACATAGTTATCAAAAATACATTATATCAACAACATTTTACAACAAAAAATTTTAAAATGAAAACGCTTATACTGAATTTTATTTTTTTTTTTTTGTTTAAAAAATAACATCAGTTTATGAAAAAAAATTTTTCGTTTCGGTCATCTTTCTCTGACATCTTCAGGCATTTAAATATATACATTAACAATTTGATTGAATTCATATTAAAAATATTTATTTATATTAATTTTTCCTTTAAATTACATATTTTATATGTAAAAACATGAGAAATAAAAAGGATTAAATTAATTTGTTTTCATGTCCCATTTTGTTTAAAAAAAAAACAAAAATTTACGTTAAATAGAAAATTTTGTTTTTCATGTTGATACGTTGACAGTCGACTCATAAAACAAGTTTTCATATTTTTTTTTTTTTTTTTTTGTTTAAAAAATAACATCAGTTTATGAAAAAATTTTTTCGTTTCGGTCATCTTTCTCTGACATCTTCAGGCATATACAAATTTTTAAGAGAAAAAAAAACAGTTAATAGTCATATTAAAAATCTTTATTGACATTAATTTTTGGTTCAATAGTCAAATTTTATATTTTTATATGTAAAACATGAAGAAAATCTATATCTCTTTTTGTTTTTTTTTAAACAAAAGATTTAAGTTTAATAGAAAATTTTGATTTTAATTCACCTCTTCATTGTTGGTTAGCTGACTATAGGGCCATTCGGTGGAATGTTTTTTTTTTAATTATTTTGCCCCTGTGTGCCATCTCCACCTCCATGAATTCTTTTTTTTTTAGGATTTTTATAATTTTTTCCTCAAAAGATTCTATGGATAATTTTTGTCATATAATAGGCCTACAACGTTAAATTTTTCTTTATTAGACAGTCGCATCATAAATCTAGATTTCATTTTATAATAATGATTTTTTTTTCTAAAAAAAACAAGTTTAAGAAAAAAAATTTTTCGTTTCGGTTATCTTGCTCTGGCATCTTCAGGCATTTGACCATATAGATATTTTAGGGAGAAAAAAAAACATTTTTATATTAAAAATATTTAATTTTCCTTAAATATTCAAATTTTATGTAAAATTTGAATCCTCGTGCAAAACAAGGGGAAATTTTTTTTATATCCTGTTTTGTTTTTTGTTTTTTTAAACAAAAAAAAAATTTACATTAAATAAAAAATTTTGTATTTAATCCTTCTTTTCATTGTTGATTAGCTGACCATAGGGTCATTCGGTGGCGTGGTTTTTTATTATTATGCCCCTGTGTGCTAACTTACACCTCCATGGATTTTTTACTTTTTTTTACCCATATAAGCTTATACATATTAATATATAGTGAGAAAGTATTGGATTAATGTCAAAAATTCAATGTCTCTGTGTTTTCACGGATATACACTTTTGAGGTCCCCTGAAACCAAAAAAAGTGGTTTTCGCAACGTCTGTGTGTCTGTGAACAAAATATCTCACGAACAAAAAGAGCTAGGAGTTTGAGATTTTATATTTACTTTCGGTACCATCCTGAAGCGTGAAAATAATAAGCTTTTAAGTCGGCCGACCAAACCCCTTATTTTTTTTTTTTTTCGAGTACTAGTACTTTACTGTTGCACTTTTTAAGTTTTTTTCGATTTGCTTCAACAATTTTGATTAAAATTCCAAAATCAATTATTTTTTAGATGCACTCTAAAATGTATTGTATATTCTCATTTTGCCATTGAAATCTTCTGAAGACCACTTTACACTTGTATTTCATAGGAAAGATAGGAGAAATGGTTGCCATGGTACAAGGGCGGATTCAGGGGGGTAAAGGGGGTAATTACCCCCCCCCCCCCCGAGATTTGAAAAAAATACCTTTTTTTCGCGAAAAAATGAATTTTTAACGTAAATTTTAAAAAATGAATACTTAAAAATTGTATTTGTATTAATAATTCCGCTCTCTAAAAAAAGGGTAAAATATTTTTACGGGCGGGAAAAATTTAGGTTCCGCGAATGGCACATGAAAAAATTTTTGGTTCCGCAAAATCCAAATTTTGGTTCCGTGAAAAACAAAATTTTTCGTACGCCCCTGGTGCTGTGCGACGAGTCACACCAGATTACCCCCCCCCCCGAGAAACACCTCTGGATCCGCTCCTTGCTATGGTAACAAAATATAAATATTTTTCCATATTTATAAATTTTATATCTTGAATTTTAATATCTTGGCGGAAACTACATGTCGACACAAAAAGTCTGGTGTGACAAACACACCTTTGGTAATAGGAAGTTGTGTGCTGTGCGACGAGTCACACCAGATTTTTTTTTAATTTTAAATACGTTTATATAGTACAAAGATCCCGGAAGACTTAAAAAAAAATTCAATTTTTCCTTTAAAATCCTCAGAAAAAAAAAAAACAGCCATGCCTACACAAATAATCTGGTGTGACAAGCACAGAACACAACTTTCTCTTGCCGAAGGGTAAGAGAAAGTTGTGTGCTGTGCGACCATCACACCAGATTTTTTTTAAACATTTTTTTGTCAATATAAAACTATTTAAGAATTGATATAAATGGATTGACAAGATAAATCGTTAATAAATACTTTTGGACTTCTATATAGTACAAAGATCCCAGAAGACTTTAAAAAAAATTAAATTTTTTCTTTAAAATCCTCAGAAAATAAAAAAAAATAAAACAGCCATTTTATTAATATAAAATAATTAATTAAGTGTTCTTTACTATTAAAAATATATCGGCGGAAACTAAATATATGTCGACACAAAAAATCTGGTGTGACAAGCACAGAACACAACTTTCGATTACCGAAGGTAAGAGAAAGTTGTGTGCTGTGCGACCACTCACACCAGGTTTTTTTTTTAGGATAAGTGAAGGGGTGAATTTACATTTTAGTAAGCCCGATATGTATATTAATTGCCTGAAAAATTTCAGCACATGATTAAGGAAAATGCGAGGGTGGGGGGGGGGTCCAAAAGGGGTAAAGGGGGAAGCGGCGGGGCGGCGCGACTAGTTGTAGCATAAATTAATTAATAAATAAAACCCATTTGTTCGCCTCTTCTCTCTCAACATAGGAATCTATTTTTAATTCATCCGCCGAGTCAATAAAAAAAAAAGTCTGATAAGATAATGAAAATGCCAGAATCGTTTTTTTTTTATTCGTATTAATATTTATCCATTAAATGGAGTTGAGATTCTGCTAACAGGTGGTGCATGACACTTCATGCTTCGTTTCACTTACTTCTATTATATTGATATTATAATAAAATGTTTAAACGCTTTTTTTTTCTCTTCTTGTTGAAAAAATCTTATTCTTATACTTAAGGGGTTCAAGCTTTTAGTTTATTTGCTTTAACCATTCAAAAAGCTTATTTTGGCCTGTTATTTTAAATTTAAGATGACTAAAGAAAATGAAAAAGAATGCTGACGTTTCGGTCCTGGTTAAGACCTTCTTCAGAGCTTGTGCGTTGTCAAATATAAACATACAAATAGACATGTGAAAAACTTATGACATAAACATAGAAGCAAGGGCGGATCTAGAAGAGTTTAAAAGGGTTGGTGTGACTGGCCTCCCTTCGGTAATTTAAAGTTGCATTCTGTACTTGTTTACCACATTTTGTGTATAGAATTAGATTTTTTTTTTTTAAACTTTCACACTTTTTTTCTCATTCACACAGTCTTTTCGGCAACTTAGGCCATTTAAGACTTTGACGATATCCGTTATTGATTAATATACATATTGGGGGGTCCAGGGCATTCTTATTTAAGCCATTTGGTATCCAATTGCCTTAAATAAAATCATCGGACTGCCTGGGGTCCGAACCCGCGACTTTTGGTATACGAGGTTAGCACGCTAACCCCTACACCAAGCCCCGAGGGCTAGAATTGGATTTGAACACGCCTACAGACCATTTTTTTTTTTTTTTTTGGAATGGGTGCATAGGGTCCGAAGACCTATAATGACCAATAGTCACATGCAGCTAAAGAAGAAAATAAAAACAAAAGGAAGATTGAGAGACCCACTTTTTTGTAATCAGTCACCCTCAAAACGAATATTTCTATCAACATCCTCGATATCGAATGTTTGTCACGATCACATCATTGCATATATAGGTAAGAGAAAGTAAAACAAGCCAGAGGATCCCATAGTTATAACCGTTCCTCCCCTCCCCCCATGAATTGAGTGACGTAGCAAGGCAAAGAACCAATATGTAGCAACGTATACGAATATAATGAATCTGATGTCTTGTTTAAAATTGACAGAATTGTTCAAAACAAATATGAATAGCCTCTATACCATGGTAATCTACAAACCACATGATTTTTACATCCTCCGGAGCTGAAATTATGACCACAATTCAATTTAAAGTTTCCCTTTTCGGCTGTAGAGTCCATTAAAGTTGGATTTTTAAATATTTTCTTTAATTAATACCTGGGGACATTCCACTCGCTCAAGTTTCGCCTCCTTGCAAAACTTCGATGTCGATAATTTGATGGATATACTTGAATCAATTGACTTTTTTTATTTCTTTTCTTACCTTTACTATATATGTTAATATATATATATAGAGAGAAAGCTCAAATGGATTCATGTCAAAAATTCGATGTCCAGGAGATTTTGAAGGATCTTCTGGTCTCGAGGTTCCCCTTGAATCCAAAAAAGTGGTTTTCGCGACATGGTCTGTCTGTCGTGGGGATCTGTGAGTCTGTCTGTGTGTCTCGGTGAACAAAATATCTCAAGAACGAAAAGAGCTAGAAGGTTGAAATTTTATATTTAAGTTAGAAAATTCTAGGAACGTGACACGAAGCTTTTTGAACAAAATCGGCCAAAGGGTACCAGTACTTTACTGATGCACTTTTTCAGTTTTTTTATTTTTTGATTTTCTCAAAATTCGTTCTAACGATTTTTTTTTTAATTCAAAAATCAATTATTTTTTAGATTCTCTTTAAAATGTATATTCTCATTTTGTGATTGAAATCTTCTGAAAGACCACTTCACTCTTTGTACTCCATAGAAAAAGATAGGAGAAATGGTTGGCCATGGTAACAAAATATAAATATTTTGCCATACTTATAAATTTTTTACATCTTGAAAATCGAATGTACCCTTCTGTCGGAAACTAAATACATGTCGACACAAAAAATCTGGTGTGACAAGGGACAGTACACAACTTTCGATTACCGAAGGTAAGAAAAAGTTGTGTGTTGTGCGCCAGTCACACCAGATTTTTTACTTTTTATTTTACTTATGAAAGCTTAAGCTAAATATAAAATTATAAAAAAAGGGTGATGTTATTAATAAAAAATAAATTTTTTCCTCTTTTATGAATATAAAAATGTCTGTCAAATATCTGTCTGTCATCCATTATCATTTTGCCACAAATCATAATTAACAAGTGACGATCTCTATTTTTTTTTTTTCCTGTTCTTCTCACTCAACATTATTATAGAATTTCTTTCTTTTTTTTCAACAAATACGCAATTTCTCTTGTGAGTGATCACGGTGGTGATTTCTTAAAATATGCACCCTCCATTAGAGAGAAAGGGTCATGAGATAACTGCTGTAGGGTCTAAAAAAAAACACTAAAAGGGGAGATAAAAAAAAAAAGTTAATTTCTTGAAAGCAAAATTTGATAAGATTATAAATAAAAAAAAGTGGGGGGAGAAAGAGTAATAATTTTGATAACTGTGCTGAAAATACTCTCGTTTTTCATTTCATGTATATCAGGGCTTTTAGATCATGAAATGAATCATTAATTAGGATGATAAAAAATCTGGTG
>JAKCPI010028969.1:0-22422 GCA_023213315.1 Euborellia annulipes | reverse complement strand
TTTATAAATATATATATATTGGGGTTCAGATATTCTTATTTAAGGTATTTAATACTTGTGGGAGGGAAGAAATCGACTCCCAGAAAGAAAGTCTAAAGGGCCCCATACACGCCGTACTTTGGTACGCGAGACCGGTTCGTGATCCGGCAATTTTTCACCATACACGCGAACGAACGGGCTCGCCTTCAAACGAGCCAAATCCTCCCGTGTGTGGGCTCTCACGAGCCGAGCCTGGACAGATCCGTTTGGGCCGTCAGGCTCGGCTCGGAAGCAGATCCGCATAAAATACCCTATCTGCGGCACGAGCCCGATCCGTGAGAGCCCACACACATGCGGATCTGCTTCCGAGCCGAGCCTGACAGAATGCCCAAACGGATCTGTCCAGGCTCAGCTCGGCTCGGCTCGTGAGAGCCTACACAAGGACAGATTTGGCTCGTTTGAAGCCGAGCCGTTTAACTACATATCTGAATTCAGTATAAAAAAATATACTAGATTCACTAATCAGATTTCTTGTGAAGAAAACTTTGTGTTATCTTTCAGTTTTCGAAAATTGTGTAACAGCACATTAGATTTTTCGTGTAGACATATATTTCCTAGAGTAGGCCTAGCCTACATCCAAGGACGTCATTTCAGGGGGAGCAGGGACATTTGCCCCCCCCCCCCCCCACGGCTTTAGAAAAAAATAGTAAATTCTGAGCTTAGCCCCTACATACAAACAAACTCACACTCTCTCTTATAAATAAGTATAGAAGATGGTATAGATAAAAATATAGAGGTATTTGAATACAAAAAATAAAGTAGCACAGGAAGTAAAAAAAATTTTGTCCCTCACTCCCCAAGCAAAAACTGAAATTACCTCGCTGCCTACATCATAATCCAGAGGAAAATTTATAAAAATACGAGTATATATATAATGATGATTGGGAAAGCCTGGTGTAGATTGTCGTTCATCATATATATATATATATATATATATATACCATCTCCTATCTTTCTATGGAGCACAAGAGTAAATTGAGCTTCAAACAATTTTAGAAATCTAGAAATATTTTTGTTCCCATAAAGACTATTTTGGGTGGGTGACCCATACGAACCATTTTGAACCGGATAGTACCGTTTTTTTTATATTTCTCGGTCGTATGGCTGTTCTAATAAATTTTTGACCCGTTTTTAACAATCTATAATTTTTGTAAGAAACTGAACCACGTCTTATTTATTTCTCTTTATGCTTCTTTTCTAAAACACTCACACTCACACACATATTCACACATTCTTTTCGGTAACTCAGGCCATAAAAGACTTCTTTATACGATAACCGTTATTTGAATATATATGTATTGGGGGTCCAGGCATTCTTATTTAAGCCATTTGGTATCCATATGGTTTAAATAAAATCATCGGACTGCCTGGGGTCCGAACCCGCGACCCTAATACAAAGCAGGCAAGGTATACAAAGCAGGCGCGCTACCAACTATACCAAGTCCGAGTGCTTCTCTTTACGCTAAAGAATACGAAAAGATTTTTGAAATTCGTGTTATGTCGTGAGAGAAGTTTTAAGATAAGATGTAAATCGAAATTTGCTGCGTAAGATTACCTATTCATGGCATGGATCTATGAACCATTTTTTTGTATGCCTTTATAACCTTATGGATATTATATATTATGCATAAAGAAGTAAATGGCGTGCAAAAAAATTGTCCATAGCCAACTTCTAATTTTCAACTCTTCATTTTATAACACCGTCCCGTTTTTGTCACAAGCCTAATTTTAAGGGAGCCTCTTTTTTGATCTTAAAACGTGTATTTCTATTAAAATCTCGAGCGATTGCAATACTTTCTCTCTATATAATAATTATATAGGTAAGAGAAAATAAAGAAAAAAATTTTTAATACGATAAATAAAGATCCCAAGCTGACTAGCTTTTTAAAGTTGATAATTCCCCCTCTGGGACAATCAAATTTAAATGTTATTTTCTTCAACTATCTAAGATACAAGAGAGTGTGATGAGGGGGGAGGGGGAAGGGGGGGGGGGTTTAATTTGCATCCTCTGTTTTATATATTTTGTTTTTAAGCCCCCAAGCGCGAATTTTAAGTAACCGAGCAATTATGCGGCTCTGATTTCGATTTATGTTCTAAATTATCTTCCACGAGAGAAGTAATTAATTGTAGTGAAATTATCTTGTTAAATGTGGTTTACGGTGAGTTGATTGAATGCATTGCGGGGAGGGGCTCTTTTAATGACATCACTCCAGGCTTCATTCATTATGCTATAAACATGTTCTTGCGCTATGCTATTGTCATGTGAAAATCAGTCTGACAGAGAATGACCATCAGCACGGCGACAACAACCCTGAATTGAACCCCTACTAGATCTCCACGCCTCACCAAATTTATATAATAAAAGGTGAATTTTATATTTTTATAGCTAATTTGCTTAGTTCTATGAAATTAGAGAGAATTCTAGGCATTTCAAAATTATTTTATTTAATAAGAGGTTTGAGCTCAGAGATCAAAATATTATTTGAGTTGTCGGTGTTTTTGTAGTGTTCATTTCAGTTTATTTTAAATGATATATATATATATCAATAAACATCTATTAAGAATAAGTTTTAGGGAACATCAGAGAAAGAATTATTTTTTTTAACACCATCCCCACTGAATAGATGACAAGCCCAAATTTTAAGTTTCCTTGCCCGGACGTTTAGGCCCGTTTTACATATGAATAGACCCATTTGAAGGTTTAGCGCATCTTTATTTTAAGAATAAATAACATTAATTAAAGAATAAATATTATAAGTTATTTTTTCAAAATCTTAGAAATCTTCGACTAGTTGGTTTCAAGCACAATTTCTTTGTTAGTGATCTATTAAGTAAGAACACAAAATGAGAGGCAAGTTCTACTTTTAACAAACTAATGAAAAATCTTTTTTCTTTAAAAAAAAATTATTTCTACCTAAATTTATTCTCAAAATCAGTAAGGGCAAGTGTTGACAACAAATAATCAAGAAGCCTTTGGATGCCAAATGCCGTAAGACGTTGCAGACAAAATTTTATTTGTTCATCTTCAGTTCTCAAAGGCTTGAGGCACAGAGTTATTATATTTTCAGATACACATGAATAATGTGTATAGTGAAGGTCAATATTAAGTCCCACCCTTGTGTTTTCTACTTGTGATTATTTCATTGTTTTTATAAAAGAAAATGAAAATCTTTTTTGGAAATTTTCTAGGTTTGAACCATGAAAGTTTACATTAGAAAATATTTAATATTTTTCTAAAAACAATCAAATAATCACAAGTAGAAAACGCATGGGTGGGACTTAATAATGTCCCTCACTGTACATAGGCTACAACCAACTTAAAGAGTCTATAATGATATATAAATTCTCAAATTTAATAAGTCTATCTGCCTAAGGGGTTGGTCTAGTTGGTAGCGTGCCTACCTTCTATACCGAACGACGCGGGTTCGGACCCCAGGCAGTCCGATGATACCAAATGGCTTAGATAGAAATGCCTGGCCCCCAATGGATATTATAAATAATAACCGTTAACGTCAAAGTCAAAATTTGCTTATTCAGGGGAGAGGGCAATTTAGAATTTGAAATATCATTTTATATATTTTACAAAATTTGTATATAGAAGCACAATAACTTTAAAAAGAAGGGACTTGGCCCAAAAAAAGGTTAGGAGGGGGGGGGGGCAAGTTAGACACTTGCCACAGACGCTTCATACCCTTGTTACGGCACTGAGTGTGAGTGTGAATGAGAAAAAAGTGTGAGTGTTAAAAAAAAAAAAATATGTCACTTCAAAAAGAATACACCTTATACGTACATTAAATTAAGCTCTTCAATTAAATATTTTAATAGATAGAATGTGTCCACTCATTGAAGTAGTCCAAAATTCATGGTGAATGAAGAGAAAATCAAAGGAAATGAGTCGAATGGATCCTCAGGTATTTAATCGTGATGAATTTTTCTACAACAAAACATTAATTAAATGTCAAAAATCTTTTATTAATATTATCATTATAATTGTATTTACAGTTTTAACTAAAAACTTAGTAAAATCTTACGGCCTTTCTAAGGGCGGCCATTCACGATCGCTCCATCCAAAATAAACAAAAATGGAGCGATGTCACTCCAAAAACTGACCGTGAGTGGGAAAAACAAATGAATATTGTGTAGTGAATGGATGACATCCATTTGGAGCGATCGTGAATGGCCGCCCTAACAATTTTATTTATGAAAAATTAAAAAGTTAAATAAAAATGTGCTTAGTAAATTATATTGTAATAAAAATATAATTGGAAAAGACTATTTCTTAAAATATAATATTTAACTGTAAAAAGCATGACAATGAATAACACCATTTTCAGTAGGGGAAAGTAGCCGATTATCGGATGCTTTGTTTTTACTACATAAAACATACTAGGAACATGATTTTTGGCTACATTTCAGAGTCAACAAAAATTTATATTTTTACACTTTTGAAAAACGGGCTCCTAATAATGGATGATGGGTACCTCAATATCGGATAGGGAAATAAGCCGTGAAAACAACATTTGAGAAAAAGCAGTTGAAAAAAAGTTATTAAGAGGTATAATATCAGAGTACAAGATCAAAATTTGAAACATACACTGTGCTGTGAGTTATTTGAAGAGCAATGCTCACAGTTACATCCAAGTTTTCAATCCTTTCTCATCTGATCCATAACAATTCACATCTTATCCCTTATTGACTATGTTTATCTTGTTTGTATAGTTAAAGACAGTAAATACACTCTTTGTCTTCGCTGTCCCCGTTGACTAAGGATATCTGATATTACCAGAAACTATCCGATATTAGGAGCCAACACGTTTTTACATTTGACGAAACCTAATCTCGAGACCATAACAGCTAGCTAAAAAAATAAGTGTATATTAAAATTAACGTTCTCCTCCAATGTAATTACCACTAAAGCAGTTTGAACATAATACTTTTAGTAGTTGTTGAACAATTGTGAAGTGCCTCCTCCAAAATATCCATAAATTCAAAAACCAAACAAATATTTTTCACACCTTGTACTTACAACAAATCTACTCAACGTCGCTATATGATAGAGGAACCTAGAGGTACTAGTTTTTTCGCTTCGTTGCAGCATTCAGGAGAGCCAGAACCATGGTATCCGATATTGGGCGCCTATCCGATAATCGGCTACTTTCCCCTATCATCATAGGTGTTTGACATAAGCCTACAAAATATATTTTTTTTAAATTCGTTTAAGGTCTTTTTCAGCATCGGAGGCCATTAAGACCACGTCCCTAATTATTTCAATTGATTGGTATCCAATTCAATTGAAATAAATGTTGTTGCCGGGGACGGGTTGCGACCCCCCCTTTTTAAAAAAAGCGCCCACCCCAAACTCATTAAAACAAACCAAAAAAAAAAAAACCAAAAAAAATATTTTTTTTAAAATTGTTTTAAGTTTTTTTCAGCATCGGAGGCCATTAAAACCACGTCCCTAATTATTTCAATTGATTGGTATCCAATTCAATTGAAATAAATGTTGTTGCCGGGGACGGGTTGCGAACCGCCCTTGGTACAAATGGCCAGCACGCTAACCGCTACACCAAGGCCCTCCAACCTGCACACAAGAAAATCGTCCAATAATAATAAATCTAAATAATCTCACCATCTTATGATCTTAGATTTTTTATTTGTGGGACTTAAAATATTTAGAATCTTGATATATATTTCCATTAATAAATTTTATATTCTTTTCTTCATTTTGACTTGTTTACAAAAACCATCAAGTAAAAGTTAAATGTTTAACAAAAGCGTAAAACTGGTTTGGACAGAGACAAGGGTCCGTGGCAATAACGGGGATGAGGGGTGGGGGGTTCACGCCCAGGGTGTCACTTGACGACCAATGTCACCCCCGAAGCGAGGCTAGGTGTCAGACAATAGAAAACATCTCAGGAATAACAAAAAAAGTCAGACTAGTGCCAGTGAAATACATTTGAAAACCATTGTCCAAAAAAAAACAACCTTTTAGAAATTCACAATGGAAGAAAAGAATAAAATTTTATCTATGAAAATGAAAAAATCGGTATTTGATAGGAATTCCGATTAGATTGATTCTTAACTCATGTCTTTGTTTGTACATTATTTTCACAAAATGTTTACTTAATCAAAATGTTGAACCAGAAAATAATTAATCATAATTTTGGGACAATTTTTTTAATTAATTTACGATTTCTTCAGAAACATAAACAATATTAATTTGTATATATACATTTTGTTACTAAGTTCAGTATATTAGTGAAAAATAAATAAGATAAATCTAAAAATAAAGGAAATAAAAATATATTAGTAAGATAAGAAGAAAAGACAATGTATATTTCTTTATTGATAGCATTTAAAACCGACATTTCGGTCATCTCTGCGAACATTTTAAGCTGAAATGTTGTCAATGAAGCCAGACCGAAATTATGCCTTGAAATGCCATCAATAAACAAATATACTTTATTCTTTTCTTCATACCTTACTAAAAGATCTATTCAACTATACCTAAGATTAAAATATAGGGTAAGAGAAGAGGAAGCAATGGCTAAGCTGAGGATTACGGAGTCCGAAGTCTCGGGTTCGAATCCAGCTTGCCGCAAATAATTCTAACATCCTGCCGAAGTCTCCTCTTAGGGTAGGAAAGGGGGATAGCCCCGCCGTGGTATCACAATTGGCATAAGTCTGTTCCCTCTCTGGGAACGGCCATATCGACCTAAAGTAACCTAGGATAAGAGAAAGTAAAAAGAATGAACATGGGGAAAACCAATAGAAAGATATTTCTGAGTCTTGAGTGCTATCACTTAAATATTTCTTAACGTGTAATTTTTATTAAATTATATATGTGGAGCTGAGATGCAAAACTATCCTTATCCACCAAGCACTTTTTTTTTGTAAATCGAAAAAAAAAAACGATATATTCATTTTTGCAATAAAAAAATAATATTTTTGGTCTGTTCATGGATTTAAAGCAAGTCATTTGGGCAAATTTCATTAAAGTAAATAAATAAAATATTGATAAAAATGTGATGGACAAGGCGAGTTTTGCAGCTCAACTTTTACATAGGCAGTTTTGCAACCGACCACTTAGGAGAATATAATTTTATGATAATAATAATTATATATATATATAATTAATTTCGAAACTGATACTGAAGAAATGATCAATTTTGGCTTAATTTCAACTTAAGATATATATATAAAAGGAAACAAACAAAAGAAGAGCCGAAACGTCGAGTAAATCTCAACATTCCACGCGACTTGACCCGAGAAAACTGATCTTCGCATAAATATATATATAAAACTACAATTTACTACTTTTCATTTCTATCTAGTCTAGGTTCGGGTCCCCAGGAGGGTATGAACCTCAAAGCCCCGCGCTGGGTACACCTATGATCTTGATAAAAGAATAGAAAAATAAAATTTATGAAAATATGAATATTGTATTTTTTGAAGATATCTTTAGAAATTTAAAAAACGTTCTTTAGAATTAATAGAAATTTAATCCTATCATTTAATACAGTATCTTTAATACATCCAATAAGTAAAGATTGATTGGTGCCGTATTTATTCTCTTGAGATATTTACGCACCTGTATGAGAAATATTGATCTTGTCAAATCCACTGAACAAATATTGAATTGGGGATGGCATAAAATAACAAGTAACCATCTTGTCAATAAAGTTATCACTAACTATATTAACACTATATTATTTATTTTATTTTAAGTAAACTAATATTGCAAAGTTACTATTTTGCTAACATTTTTTTTCATGAAATCATTGTAATCCGTTTAAATTTGTCATCTATTAGTTCGGAACTCAGTGATTTAATATAGTGCCAAATTTTTTAAATATTCATTTTGAAATTTTAAGAATTTTGACTTTTTTTCAATCATGACCATAAGCGTAGCCGAATAAGGAGGGGAAGGGTTCAGAACCCATAATTTTCCATCTTTCTCTAAGCAAATATAACAGAGGGGAAGGCTTTAAATAAAACGCCTTAATTTCTTCTTATTTTGGACTAAATTCCAAAATATTTGATCCAAGAGAGGCTGAGAAAATTCTGTGGTTTTTAATATACATGTATGTTGAGACAGACATTCGATGTTTCAGATCTCCTTTGGAGCCTGTGGGATTTTACAGTATATTCTAGTTCTTAAGTTGAAATTAAGCCGAAATTGAGCATTCTTCAGTATCAGTTTCGAAATTAATTTTATGATAATAATAATCATATATATATATATTTATACTATATTTATATAAAATTAATTTCAGAAACTGATACTGAAGAATATGCTCAATTTCGGCTTAATTTCAACTTAAGATATATATATATATATCGACGTTCTAATTAGCAAAGTGCCTAACTCCATTTTTGTTTATTTTTCAGGAGAGCCAAAAAACATTTCATTGTTATTGTTAGAACCCCTTTTAAACACTTTTCGTGCGGCAACTTTTCCAACTGAAAACTTTGAATTACGCTCTTACCCAGTTCAGGACAGGAGAATGATATTTTTCAACAGAAAATACAAAAAAATGATTTTCGAAAAAAAGTGGAGTTAGACACTTTACTACTGAGAGCGTCGATATATATATATATATAAAAAAAACTTTACAATTTACTACTTTTCATTTCTATCTAGTCTAGGTTCATGTCCCCAGGAGGGTATGAACCTCAAAACCCCATTTAGAAAATATGACTCCCTGTTACTACTACTAATGAGATTGTGTACCTTTCTTTGTATCCTTTTCATTAATTGTTTCTCTTCTCAGAGTTCGTATTGCAATATTTAAAGTATTTGAGAACATCGTACAATATCAACCATCAGCCGGTTTAACAGTGTGTTATGCAAAGCACTTATTTCAGTCGTTCCAGTACTTTCTTTATCTCTAAAAAAAGGTAAAATAAAATTTTCTATTAATTTGGAGTACAAAAAAATATAATAAGGCAAGTTAAAAAAGATCATAGTTTAATTCAACTTCTTGTTTTTTACAGTTAATTTTTACTTCTTATCTTTGGATTCATGAATTGAGGTTTTATAATTACAGTTAAATGACAAATTAAATCGCAAAGCTATCGAAACTGTAGATATGACTGTATGACTTGCTTATAACGAAGTAGAGTACAAATCTTAATATAACAGTAAAATAAAATCGGTACGATATATTGAGGTGAGGGTGCATAATTATCCGGCGTTTTTCATCAGTGAAAAGTTGCGTTTTGTTTATTATTTTTGTACGAAAATCTTCTCTATTGTTTCAGAAAAATGCGTGTCGAAAATCATAGTCATATTCGCCATATTATGCTCTACCACTTCGAGAAAGGATGGAAAGTAGCACAGTCATTGAGCGATCTCAACCAACTTTTTGGCAAAGGAACAATCAGCGAAAGTGGTTTGTCCAGTGGCGTGCAGTCAGAGGACGCAAGGGAAGCACTGCTTCCCTAAGCAATTAAAAAAATTAAACTATTTATTATTTAAAAGTAAACTTGCAACGTGTTTACAAAACAACTCATAACACTGGCGCGAGGAGGCAACGTAATATATATATGCGTATATATATATACAGTGCTTCCCCAAAAATTTTACCCACCGCACGCCACTGGGTTTGTCCGTTTCACATCAGGTGATACCAGCTTGGAGGATAAGCCAGGAAGAGGTCGGCCATCGGATTTCGACGATCAGGCACTTCTGGCAGCCGTGGAAGAGGACGAGAGCCTGACACGAATGCTGGCCGAAGACTTCAATGTCAATCAATCCACGGTCGTTCGTCGCCTCAAAAAGTGTGAGTCGATCGCGTTCACCACACCATTTTTGAAGAATCTTATCACTGGGAATGAGTCATGGCTTCTCTTCAAAAACATCAAAAGAAAGAAGGTTTGCGTTGCGCCAGGTGTTTCCCCCAAAGGAATACTGAAACATGTCCACTGTAAGAAGGCTATGTGGTGTGTATGGTGGGATAAAAAGTTCAAAAAGTTCGTTGAGATCGCGCAATGACTGTGCTGCTTTCCATCCTTTCTCGAAGTGAGGCGAATATGACTATGGTTTTCTGAAACAATAGAGAAGATTATTTTCGTACGAAAATAATAAACAAAACGCTACTTTTCACTGATGAAAAACGCTCCGATATAAACGCCGGATAATTATGCAACAACCCAATATAAAAACAAATTAATTTATCCATTCCATAGCTCTAATATAATTGAAACATAATTAATTCTCGCTAAAATAAATTTAATCCAACCATCCCTTTCTTTCCTTTCGTCATCTCCTTTGTTTGTTCTCTTCTAAACATGAAAATTGATTTCGTGACTTTATTTATGATTTTTTTTTTTTAATTTGGCCATTTATAAAAAAAAAAAGATCATATTTCCCCATGGATTATTATTAGCCGTCAATTGTTCAAGATGATGATTCCAATTGGGCTTGTCATAATTTTGCCCTCTCTCCCTTCTTAAAGCTTCATAACCAGAAGCGACATTGCCGGTTTTCGGTTTCAGCCTACTGCAGTAAAGGTAAACGTGTGGCTCCCAGGCAGGCAGTGGCGTGACACACGCACACCCCCTTTGGCCTGGCACCTGCACGCCAATAGGACTATGGGGGTGGAGAAGGTCACCGGCTGAAGACAGAGCTACAACTCCCTCCTAATAGTAACTTCGGGGAAATGTCCGCCGATAAATTAAATACCAGTTTATTATTACAAGCTTGATTTCGGATTTATTTCAAAAGATGTCAAAACAGAAGGAAACTATCATTTTAATAAGTAATACAAGAAAGTTTTTGATAATCCAAAGGGTCTTGGGGAAGGTTTTGAGACATAATTGGAAATAGCCCAAATGTTGAATATCAATTAGAATCTAGGAAGTTACGAGGTTCCCGTTGTTTATCTCTTTTTACTCTGACGACAGATGACCATTCAGAGTTTTGGCTTACAATCCTGCCATCAGTCGCCAGAGTAAAAATAAATGCCGCAAAAAAAGAAAATTTTTTATTTTCTTTACCTTCTTCCATCAGTAACGAGAAAATCCTGGTAACTTTCTAGAATCTAATTGATAAAGACTAATTCCGTTCAAACTATGTGAAAAAAAAAAAAAAAAAAAAAAAAAAAAAAAAAAAAAAAAAAAAGAAAAAAAAAAAAGAAAGGGGGGAAAAAAAAGGGGGGGGGGGGGGAAATTTTTCCCCCCCCCCCTTATATATATAAAAATAATATTATCTTTCTTTTTTTTTTTTTTTTTATTTTTTTCCCCCCCCCCCCCTCCCCCCCCCCCCCCCTAGACCCGGCCCTGGTTTGGGCGATGAATCCATTCCTTCCAGGGCGTATATAAGGGGGGGCGAGGGGGCCTGGGCCCCCTCCCCGAAATTTTTCAAATCTCTATACATATATACGAGTTTATAACCAATATATTTTTGTTTGAAAAAGGGCGTCACATAAATAAAAAAATAAAAAAAATGAAATATATTAATACATAAGCTTTGAGAGGGTCAGGCCCCCTCGAGGCTCAGGTGAAAACGAAAACCTTTATAATAAAAAAAAAAATTTGAGAGGAAGGCCCGGACCTCTCGGGGCTGAGGTATATCCGTATTTTAAAAATATTTTTGTGTATGAGGTAGGGGGGTATTTAAAAATGAGTTCGGGCCCCCTTCTATATACGCCCCTGATTCCTTCCCTATCCATTTGTTAAATGAGAAGATTATTCCTCATTTATTGTTATTTAAGTTCGTGCCGATTGGAGTTGACGAGGGGAAAAGTCATCTAATAATTTAATCATATTGAAATTTTCTTTTTATTTTTATTCCTTATCTCTATTCTTGTTGAAATTTTTTGCGTGACTCAAAAAATATATTATTTTAATCCATTTAAAATCCAATAAAGATCTCTTTTTATTTTCCCAATGAATTATTTAAATGTTTATTTATCATTTTGGAAGTAGAAAAAAAATATGAAGTATATATATATATATATATATATTTGACTCCCCTGGATTTATTCAGCTGACTATGTCGTGTTGTTCTTCCCCAATACTAATTGTTTTATTGGATAACTACTTAAATAAAACACAATGGATTCACAGAAACGTTCTAATATAGATTTTTGTTTATTATATCTACATATATACTTTAGATTAATCCTAAAATTTTTAGCTGGTAATCTTTGCGTTTATTCATTTGAATTTTTCCAAGTCAATCGCCTCTTTTTTTTTTATTAATCAACAAGGATTAACTTATGACATGTTTGAATTTTCCTTTTTCAGGTGGATTTATCAAAAATTCAATTTTTCTTATTTCTTTTTAATTTAAAATATAACGCATCAAACCATACAACGAAGACTTTCTTTTACCTTAGGTAATCAAAAGTTATGTGATGTGCTGTCACACCAATTTTATGTGGAAAAACTTGGCTAAGGATTATTATTAAAATTCATTTATCAATTATTGTTTTAGATTATTTTTAAAATCCGTAGTTGGGGTCCTACTTTATTCTTGTCGTTTTGCGATTTTTTTTAAACAACTCTAACTATTAAATTTGAAGTACATAAGAGTCAAAATAAACTTAAGATAATTTAATTTGATAATTGGAATAATAATCTTTTGATCTCAGCGGGTGCTTATCTCTATTAAGAGTGAGCGCGGGTTTGGGCTAAAGGTATATATATACGTAGAATGCAATATTCTGTTTAGGGTTGGTTGTCTATTGTCAAAGTGGTTTCCCCGTGGGATCCAAATGCCGCTATTCAATAGCGAGGATAATTGCGTATCTACTAAAGTGTCACTAAAGGGACCCTCTCCTCTCCGTCCTTTTGGGTCTCCTCTCTGTGACGGATCCGATGGAAGACCAAGATACGGGCATCCAAAAAGGGTCCCAATCAAGGGACAAACAGCCAGCCTCCTTTATTGATCAGCAATGCAGGTAGTTGAGATGAAAGACATATGTACCTTCCAGCAATTTCAGAGGCCTTATGTTTGTACAGGCAAATTAAAATAAATAAAGCCCCTATTGGATTAAAACATGAAAGAATTACTAATTGAATATTTTATTCAAATCCAAATAAAAAAAATCTGGTGTGACTTGTCACACGATATATTAAAATTCAAGATGTAAAATTTATAAGTATGGGAAAATATTTATATTTTGTTACCATGGCAACCATTTCTCCTATCTACTCTATGAAGTACAAGAGTAAAGTGGTCTTCAGAAAATTTCAATGGCAAAATGAGAATATACAGTTTAAAGAACATCTAAAAAATAATTGATTTTTGAATTTTAATCAAAATCGTTGGAGCGAATTTTGAGAAATTCTAAAAAAAAAAAACTGAAAAAGTACATCATCAAAGTATTAGAACTCTTTGGCCGATTTTGATTAAAAGCTTATTTTTACGCCCTAGGAGGTGCCTAACTAAAATATAAAATTTCAACCTCCTAGCTCAATTTCTTCATGCTTTAAATTGAACCCAGCAATTACACATATTGAACCCAGACACATACACATACATACACATAGACAGACAGACAGACCATGTCGCGAAAAGCACTTTTTTGGATTCAGGGTATCTCTAAACGTATAGATCCATCAAAATCTCGACATCGAATTTTTGGCATGAATCCAATACTTTATATATATATATATATGTATATTAATATATACATATAGGTAAGAGAATGTAATAAATAAGATAAGATACTCACTTTAATTTATATAGGCTTTCAACATATATTATTTTCTTTTTTATTTAAATATCTTGAATATAGGAAGATTTATTTGCATTTTGGCCAAGGTAGTGGTGGCTTATTAAAACATTATTTGTTATATTATTTTGATTTTATTTTCGCTGCAACTGTAGCTAGCAGTTTAGATGTCATCCCACCATCAGCTTCAGGCCTAAAAACAAGAATAAGATGTACAAACTCATTTTTTCTCTCTCTAGGAGCTAGTTTTAATATAGGGTGCATGTATATATATATATATATATATATATATATATATATTTTGTGAGTTTTCTTAATAAAGAATTTGTTATTATAATTGTTTGTTCCCTAAATTAAAGTCATACATTTCTAATTATTTTATTTTTATTTTAATTACCAGATAAAATCCTGTGTCTCTGTCTGATTGTGATGCTTTATTTATATAAACAATATTTTTGTTAAGAAACAGTTTTTTAGTGTTTTCTGTCATCAAAATCTCCACTTTTGAACCACTGAGAAAAGTAATGCGTGCCGCGAATCAGGCACAAAACTCAACATGTTCAAAGCTGTATAAATCTATGACTTTGTTTCTTTCGCTAAATATAAAATGTATGGCTTAAAGGTTGATGTTAGTAGAATAAAATGACATATGTGTCAAATAGTAGTATTGTGCTGTAGACGCTAGCAACATCTTTCAGAAAAACCAGTAATGACTTTCCGGTATACCTGTATATTCTTTCTTCGCTTTAATTCCGCGGTGAGCGATCGCCGACATGGGTTTTTTGCGACCGGGAGGAATAGAACAGGTCGGCCCGTCGCACGGTCTGACGCCTGTTGAAAATATAGAAGGGAAGAGACTGACATGCAAAGAACAGAAGAATTGCCAGATCCAGCTAGGGCAGCTCGTGGTCGCCCTCTAGGTATACAAGATGTGGGCCCCTGAGCATATTGACTATTTTACATTGTCGAATAGTAATTCTTTTTTATTATTAACATAATCATAATAACATTAAATGAATTTTATAAGGCATGCTCAATTTCGTGATCTGAATTACAAAAAAACGTTCTCGAATTCACAAGCAAAAGATAATAAATACAAGCAGAGAAGATTCCCATCAGAAACGGCCTAAATTGAGAATTTAATCATTTCAGCTCCTCTCAGCACAGCTGATTTAAAAAAATTAGAGTAAGAGTTAACAAAAAAAAAAAAAAAAATTAGATAAATGTCCATCAGCTTCATCCCAGATAGAAATAAGAAAGAAAATAAAAATGCAGTAATGAAATATTAGTTCAAGAGCTGGTGACAAAAATGGGCAAGAGTTTTCTGAAGGAATTCTCAGAATAGGTTGCATGGTGATGGAAAGATACTCTAGAGTCAGCACTTGCCTTTGGCGGTATTTTGCGGGAAGATGGTTTTTCGCAAATATCTCGAAAACTATGCGGTTTTCCGCAAAAATTCATCAATACAAAAATAATCGAAATTAAATTACAAACAAAAATGGTCTAGTACATAATCACGCTGAAGTGAACGGTTCGGGAGATATAGAGGGGTAAAATTTGTAATTCATATAATGGTTGTCATGGTAAGACATAAATATTTCTCTATCTCAGTGTCTCCTTTCATATGAATTATAAATTTTACCTCTCTAAATCTCCCGAACTTTAGTACTAGACCATTTTTGTGTGTAATTTAATAAAAAATGCAACCTATTGTGAAAATATTAGCCTTCAGAAAACTCTTTCCCATTTTTGTCGTCAGCTATATGATTACTTGAAACAAAGGCTAATATCTAGTATAGAATCCCAGGACACGGGGACAAGTTTAAACGACTTACAGGGGTCTCAACCTAATTGTTTCGGTCCTTCGGTATGCAGTTCGGTTTCCTTCGATTAAAAAAAAATTAAAACAACTAGGAAATTCTCGGCTTCGGTTCGGGAACGTTGAGTTAATGTCAAGAGAGCCCACTGATGGCTTCGGGATTCTATTCTGAAACAAATAAAGCAAATGAGATTTATTTATTATGAACTAATAAAATATTTAACAAAATATCAAACTGACCTATCAAGAAGAATGAAACAGATTTTGATGAATCCGGTCTCAATTTGGATACGAATCTAGACAAATGGGAAAATTGCATAAAAACCAAAATAATCCTCTATTTGTTATACACAACCTCCCGCAAAGTTAGAATTTGGGATTGCAACTGTTTTATTATGTAAAAAATAATAAATGGATTACCGAAGCTCAAAATGCTTCTTAGATATTAGATTTTCTTCCAAAAGAATTGAAAAAGAACAGAGCAGAGTGCGAAAGTTGTATGGCCGATCAGCTGGAGCGATGACGTCACTCGACAATCGCTTTGTCTGATAAAAAACAAAAATAGATTTATGATTAAAAAAAAAAAAAAAAAGAGTTTTTTCTAAAGTTTCATTCAACTCAACTTAGTCCGACCTTTTATTTTAATTATTTTTATAGTCTCTAATTAGAAATAAAAAATTTAGTTTCCTTATTTTTTTGAATCTTTGAAATACTACGATAATAAAAAATTAATATAGACCCCTTTCTATAAATGGTAAAAATACTAACCAAATGAAATTATAAGTTGGCATTAAAAATAAAAGGAAAGTGATAATATGATTTAAAAAAAAAAGTGCATGAGGTGGATTTGAACTCGCGACGTTTGGTTACGTGAGAATGGAAAAAAATATATATTGCTTGATGACGAATTAGCCACTTGAGCCACACTTCAATTTATTATTTTAGAGAGAAATAAGCCATATAAGAAACATGAAATAAAAGAAGTATTAAAAAATTTTAATATTCCACATATGATATATCATTTTTCTTTACTTTTTATGCGGATTAATAATTTATAGCCAAAATTTCAATAGCACGAGTAGTTTTCAAATAATTCAATGGGCAAACGTCAGGTTGTTTATGCCTTAATGTAATTAAACCAAAAACTCTATCTAACATATGATACATGTCATTAATTCTTGAATTCCCCCTGATTCCAGAGAACTAAAGCCCTTTTAATTATATGATCTAATTTGGGAGTTATTGGCAATCAAAGTTAAGCTTATTTTCGATCTTAATGACATCAACACTCAATTTTCTATATTATCGAAAAAGCTTATTTAGCATTGTCTGATTAAAACCAAATTTTTACCAGAGGTTTATAATTAAAAAAAGAGTTTTTTTCTAAAGTTTCATTGAGATTGGTAAAGAAATAAATAAAATATTGACTATTTTGTAAATTGAGTTTTAGAATTCGGGATCCCGGATTGGTAAAGAGAGCGCTCTGTGAACCGGGTCTAGGCTTGAATCTGAGATCCCAATTCTAAAACTCAATTTACAAAATAGTCAATATTTTATTTATTTCTTTACCAATCTCAATGAAACTTTAGAAAAAAACTCTTTTTTTAATTATAAACCTCTGGTAAAAATTTGGTTTTAATCAGACAATGCTAAATAAGCTTTTTCGATAATATAGAAAATTGAGTGTTGATGTCATTAAGATCGAAAATAAGCTTAACTTTGATTGCCAATAACTCCCAAATTAGATCATATAATTAAAAGGGCTTTAGTTCTCTGGAATCAGGGGGAATTCAAGAATTAATGACATGTATCATATGTTAGATAGAGTTTTTGGTTTAATTACATTAAGGCATAAACAACCTGACGTTTGCCCATTGAATTATTTGAAAACTACTCGTGCTATTGAAATTTTGGCTATAAATTATTAATCCGCATAAAAAGTAAAGAAAAATGATATATCATATGTGGAATATTAAAATTTTTTAATATTTCTTTTATTTCATGTTTCTTATATGGCTTATTTCTTTCTAAATTAATTAATTAAAGTGTGGCTCAAGTGGCTAATTCGTCCTCAAGCAATCTATTTTTTTCCATTCTCACGTAACCAAACATCGCGAGTTCAAATCCACCTCCTGCATTTTTTTTTTTAATTTTTGTAAAATATATAAAATGATATTTCAAATTCTAAATTGCCCCCTCCCCTGAATAAGCAAATTTCCGCTCCCCCTCCCTCCAAGTTGTGAGCTGCATGAGGTTTTTATTTACCACCAATATAATCAGTGAGGCCCTACGGGAGAGGGGGGGCTGATATAATTGTCGGAGGCCATTTCCCCTCTCCCCCGTAGCGCCTCTCTGATTAAAATGTTGGTAAATAAAAACCTCGTGCAGCTCACAACTAGGTCGGTCCCCTTTGTTTTGCGCCCCCAGCCCAGTTGCCCCCGTGGCGGGCGCCTGTTTTGCCACGCCCTCGTTACGGCCCTGACTATAATAACGATTTTATAAAATTAAATTATTTATATCTTACATTTTTTGAAACAAAAATTATTTCAAATAATACGTTAAAAAAAACGCGCTAAATTATTTTGGTGTTATATTCTTTGATGTTTTCGACTTGCGGAATCTTCCCGCTTTTCTCAACCTTATAATCGCGTTCTTCTATTATGCAAATATATTTTTCACCATCCAGTATGTTTTTCACTAATATTTTTTTTAAATTTTTTCCAAAATTTTCAATGTTGGTAGTATAATTCAGAGTAATTGCTTCAATTTGTGTTAGAAAAGTCAAATGCTTCAGAAATACTTGTCAAATGTCATGCATCGAAATTTAGCTGAATTTCTGGTTTACGTGTTTATTAGTTATTTTACATTATAAAAATTAACTCTAAAATCTCCAAATTCAGCTGAATCATGGATATATTAAATATTATTAAAAATAAACATGAGGTAAGTCATTGATTTAAAATATTTCTTTGGTTAATCTTTACTATTTATTTATTTATTTAAGGTCTTTTTCGGCGACTGAGGCCATTTAGACCCCGTATCTATTTGTATTATTGGTAGCCAATTAAATTGAAATAAATTGTCGCATGAGACGGGATGCGAACCAGCTGACCTTGGCACAGAAGGCCAGCACGCTAACCACTGCACCAAAGCCCGAGGGCTCTTGCACGTTTGCCAACGATCTTATTCGGAAAACCTCAGCCCTGCAGAAATAAAACTTGTTCAGCTTCGTTGTGTTTGTTGGTCACAAAATTGACTTCATTTTGGGGCAGATAATGGGAATGACTTCATGGAGCATTTCAAGCCAAGGTAGGCCAAGGTCATATAATTCGTTACTATTACATATTTGAATATTTATACTTATACAGGATATGATTAAATCATGATATTCAATCTTCCAAAAATCTCCCAATCATCAAATTAGATTAGAAAAGATTTTTTTGGCATAGATCGTGGTTTATTTTTGCAAATAATAACAACACTTTGTATTATTATTATTTGTTAAAATAAACCATGATTTATGCCAAAAAACCTCTTTTATTTCTAATAACAATAATCGTGAATCAATAGTAACACAATTCAACTATTTAAATTAACAAACAACACGAAATTCATTTTTTTTTATTAGGCACACTAATAAAGATAAAATGTTAATTGTGGATCTCGAAAAGAAAAAAAAACAAAAATTGGATCCTTGTTTGAATTTTAACAGATCAAGGGGCACATGTCAAAATTAATATTTATCACACCCAGGGATGGGCAGATCCAGAGAACAAAAATGATTTTGATCCAAATTCTTAAATCCACCGATTTGGATCCCGGTCCAGATCCGCAAATCCTGGATTCGAATTTAAATTCAAAATAAAAAATCTTATCCATCCCTGATCACAGCAATGACTCTGCAATGGACTCCTTTAGCCAATCTAAAAATGCCCTTTGCCAGTTACTCGGGTTTTAATGTTTAATTTTTAATTGATCTCTTTGGCCATTTTCAAGTGACTAGGAGAAGGAACTTCAACAAGATTTCTTCTGCACATGATCCATGACGTTTATAAAGCAGAAGGATAATTATTCTAAATTATGTTTGAACCAGTCGCGAACTCGCCTCAAGAAGACACTTCTCTTCTCTGACTAACTTGGTGGGGCAGTGCTTCCAAACTGACCAGGAGCTCAAAGACACCATCACAACTCCAATTCATTGGCGGTAATTCATGAAGAGGGAATTGCAAAGCTTGTTCACAGATATGACAAGTGCCTCGTAAGGTGTTATGTAGAGAAGTAATCTTGATTGTGCATTACTTTTGGTAAGAAAATCATTTTTTTATATTCCCCCGTCTTTACTTTATAGCTTATCAGAGGTTGAAAACCCTCGTATTATACCTAGTATGTCCATATATTCCTTATTATGTAAGCACTGTTTCTCAACCTTTTAATTCATTAGCTCTGGTGTTTTTTTTTTTTTTTTTAAGGGAATAATGGCCCCTTTTCCCGTTTAAGGAATTGAGAATTAAAACATTTCTGTGTATTGGCAGATCCTGACATTTTTTGTTTCTTCACCTTTAGTGGATCTCAAACTTTTATATCTATGAATTTTTTTTTAAGGAAATTGGTAAATACTGGTTAAAAGAAGAAAAGGAGAATTACAGTCTTACCATACGAGGAAATACTCTGAGTTGGAAGGAGTCAGCTGACATCAGGAACATCAGGGGCGTAAAGAATATTTGGAGAAAACATTTGACGATGGGACCATCAAACTTTCGAAAACAACAAAATTTGGTATAAAAATAATATTATTTAATAATTAAAGAATTAAATAAGTGGTTGATCCAAAATTAAGGTTCCCAAAGCGCTCCATCCGCACGGGAAGGTGCGAGGCGAAATCCGCAACATCGCAGTGTGTGCGGCTATTCCCCACTTTCGATTCCGCCTGGATGGGCTTCGCTGCGCCACTCAATCTTGGCTTGGCAGCCGTCCGAGGTGGGAGAGTCCCATTGTTGATCCCGCCAAGTGCAAGATTTGCACGCCAAACGAATCTTGCACATGGCGGGATCAACAATTGTACTCTCAGCGAAGCGTAACCGGGCAGAATCGAAAGTGGGGAAAAAGCCGCGGGTTGCGGGATTTCGCCACGCCCCTTCCCGTGCTGGTGGAACGCTTTGGAAACCTTATTTTTGGATGAACCCTCGTATATCATGTGTTGCCCCATCAAGTAATTTTGAACACCAAATATTTATTACTATATATTCAAAGAGGCGATTTTTTTAGAAATAACCCAACATTTTTGTGTTTGTATTATTTTATAAAATGGGAGGAGGGAACGTCATACGATTAAATATTTTTAAGGGAGGCGTGATAACATAAGTTTGAAAACGACTGCTGTAGAGTGAGTGACCGAAATATTTTCACTGTAGAGAGAGCTAAAAAGGCTCATAAAGGCTTTTAGAATTTAAACATTTTAATTCAGGCATGCATTTAACCACTTGTTTTCTACTTTAGTTTTCCTTCAATATCTACTACATTTGTTATATGATGATGGATAGTTTGGACGCCAATCGCGCCCTTCTTCGGAACCAAGCCAACAAAACAGCCTTTGTTCGCGAAGAAGGACGCGATTGGCGCCCGAAATGTCCACTAAAAGAATTTAAATAATTTTTTATTCCCCTGGCTGCACATCTTCCCCTGATTGTGCCAAAAAAGATTTCCTTTGGTTAAACTGAGTAACTCTTTAAAAATGATAAGGATGTATCTTAGAATAATTTCTTTCTCTTTCTCACTAATGATGGCTTATATTGTACACATTGTAGCAGGAAGATGAGGGAGGGATCCACCTTGATAATAGATCACAAACCCGTTCAAGGTTAATTTCTATTAATGAGTTGTCAATAAACGAACAATGCATGCAAGCTATATAATACCTTTTAAAATGTTTATTAGATACATTAAATTAGAGAGCGAGAATCGCCATCTTCAAAAAGATTGTCTGTCTTGAAAGAAAGAAAGGAATTTTTTGCCCGGAGAAGCATGCCACTCAATGACACTTAGGTAAAGAAAAAAAAGCTCTCCAATACACTTAGATATTTCCCAATCAATTCATTCAAGTCTCAATCAATCATTAAATAAAGAGAAGTGTTATGGCCATTATTATTGGAAAATTTATACATTGAAATCTATTGGCTATAATAATAAGATTTTTGGCATTTGAATGTAATCTAGAAAGCCGATTTACATCAAATTTTTTTGTTAAAAACTTAAAATTAGGAGCAGCCAAGGCCAGATTGTTTTTCACTGGGGAGGGGGCAAAAAAATTCCATTAATTTTATTTAATATTTAATTTTTACCTTTTAATTAAGTGAATTTAAAATTAAAACATATGACATGTATTTATTCATTTGCATTAAATTATTATCAAGACTGTAAAATACAGGGTGTTTATAAAAGAATATCGGGGTTTTAACTCTTTATAATATCTGTTACATTAAACTTACAGTTATAAATGATATGTCAAATGAAAGAGCAGCTCAAACAGTTTGTTTGTTGGCACCAGTGCGCATGTGCGTGCTATATTTCTGCCGCAAATCGGTTTTTTGTGCCGTATCCCGGCGAAAAATGACAGGGCTTGCTATGCATGGCCTCCACGTTCTCCTGACCTAACACCATGCGATTTTTACCTTTGGGGTTTCATCAAGGACCGTGTGTACGTGCCTCCGCTACCAGCTGACCTCCCTGAAATAAGAAACCGGATTGAGTGCGACAATTACTGAAGACACTTATCAACGTTTGGGAAGAACTCAGCTATAGACTTGATGTGTGCCATGTGACAAAAGGTAGTCACATTGAACATTTTTAAGGTTCTTGGTAAAACTGTTTGAGTTGCTTTTT
>JAKCPI010028968.1:0-77271 GCA_023213315.1 Euborellia annulipes | reverse complement strand
TTTATTTAAAAGAAAAAAAAATTAGAAATTAAAATTGAATATTTTTATATGATTAATTATAGAATAATAATTGTGAGATTTGATTTAAATTTTTCTTTTATAATGCATTTATTCTGAAACTACTTGACTGATTTTAATGGACTTTTTTTTATAATTAAAATTACGGGGGGCTTTCAATTTTAATCAATGGTTTAAGTTGCCAAAAAGAATAAAAAAAATGTAATCAAAGAGATTTAATAATATTAAATAATCCGCTTAGAAATAAATTACCGTTATTCAATTCCACAAAGGATGCTGAGAAAAATTGATTATTACCGCCTCACGCGGACCATCAATAACAAGTAGAAATTTCTGAGAATATGAAGGGTCAGGTGACGCAGCTAGTTTAATATAAAATGTATAAAAATCGTAAATATTTAAGAGAGGAGATTAATATAAAAAAAAGAGAATTATTTCTCCCTGATACTTAATTTTTATAGAGTTGTTATTCCCAGTTGGGTCCCTTAAAAGAGAAAAGGTTGTTAGGATTCTTCCCGGTGGTGGGAGGCGGGGTTTAATGATTTCCTTAAAGAAAAGAAAAAAAGAAGATTCCGCTTGGGAAAGAAGTTAATAACTCAGTAATCATGAATAGAAAGAGAGAGTGTTTTTGGAGATTTATGATCTGAAATGATGTCACAGTCAAAGCGGGGTGGGGGTGGATATTAGTATAGGAGGCTGGCTTCATTTAGATCTGTCAAAGTAGTAGAGACGCCAGGTCGTACATATTATATTCCCATTTCTCAGATATGTAGATGCTGCGTGGAATCAACTACGCCCTAAAGCTTCAGAGCCTTCAAGAGGTCACATTGAATCTTTGGTCCGAAAATACTAAGCCATTTTAAAGTATTTTTTCATGAAATCTTTTTTCAAATGAATTAAATTCGTGTTCATTTTACTTAATAGAAAGCTTTTCTTTTTTTTAAATTATGATTTATTAAAAAATAATGGAAATTATTTTTTTTATATTTATAGAAAATCCAAAAAATCTCTATTATGACAATCATAATTTTTTTTTAAATCAAAAAATGTAAAATTCATTTATATCCAACATATCAAAATATTTTGCCCTGATGAAGGCCGTGATTGAGGACCGAAACGTCGGCAAATTTAAAAATTTTATTTAATTTCCTGGCTGCAAAGTTGCTTTCGGATCATGATTAATTAGAGATGATTTCAAAAAACGAAAAAAAAAAAAAAAAATGTTTATACAAAAAATCTGGTGGGGTAGCAAGCACGTTACACAACTTTCGAATAACAAAGAGGCATACGCGCTGTATTGTTATTAAAATAACATTTTTTTATATTCTCAGGGTATACAAAAAAAAAAAAGTTCAAAGTTTTGTATATTTATTATATTTATTTGTAATTTAATATTTCGAAATACGTTAGGAAGAAGAGTGAAATGTCCCCCCCCCCCCCTTTTTGCTTCTCCTTTTTAGTCTCTGTCCTCGAAATATAGATTGGATAAATTTACAGATGTGTTCGTTCGTTGGTTCGTTGCTCTCTCTCTTGTGAATCTATCCCACCCACCCACGCACCACATCTCTCTCATTTTATATCTTTGATGGAGGAAAAAAAAATATTCAGATTGCATAAATTGATATTTATTTTTAATTTAATAAAAGTCACGTGATTTTATTTTGAAGATGAAAAAAAATATAACAATCAAATGATTGTGTCTGTCAATTGTTATGACCTCGGCAGCTTTACCTGGCTCGGGATATGACTAAGAGTACAAATGTAAAGAGAGGAAGAATCCCTTACCCCTAATTTGACATAATTATAGCCTAAAATCACCCCAGGAAAATTCTCTACCCATTAAAAAAAAAAAAAAAAAAAATCCGCCCAGTAGTTTCGGAATCTATGCGTTACAAACAGACAGAATTTGTCTTTTATAAAATAGTAAAAGTAATAATAAGTAAGGAAATGTGTTGAGTTCTGATGGACGTAATTCTTATAATATCCTTTGAAAATAATTCCAATTTTTTTTTTTTTTTTTGTTTGGTAAATAAACTTTCTCTCTACAAATGCTCTATTTCAAATTTGTATTACCTTTACTAAAAATTTTTTTAAAAAAAAAAAATAAAAACAAATTCTAAAATACTAGTTATGGGCCCAGACGCTTATGGGCCATATCAAAGACCAGTTATGGGCATACTAAACATTTAGCACTTCTTTCTATTCTTTTATCCTAAATGAATGTTTAAGTAGATAGATAATGAAACTCCTGAGTTGAAATAAGAAAATAAATATAAAAAACAAAAAAAGTTAAATAAATGAACATTTAAAATGCATTGTTGCAAGGAGGTTATGTTATAAACTCCTTCTATTCGAATTCCGAAATTTCTTAATTTAATTATTAGAATTAATACGATTTATTAAAATTTACTTAGTTAATCGATAAATCAGCGTGTGGAACGTCCCCGGTATATTAAAAAAATATGGTGTGGCTGGTCGCAGGGGGGTGACCATAACTGGTAACATGATTTCAATCAAACTGGTTATGGTCATGCCAATTTCATGATAGTTAAAATGAGTTAAATATAATAAATATGATACTAAATTAAATAGAATTTAATCAAGAATCGTTACATAACTGAATTGTATTAATAGGTTCACGCAATAATTAAGAAGAAAATTTTTCTTAAGAAATCACCGATTTACACGAGACTAAAAAGTAAAGGGCCGAAACAAACTGCAACAAAACGAGAGGGTTACAACGAAATATTTCTTCAGAATTATGGTAGATACTTTAAATGATTACAAACATTTTCCACTACTTTAAACAATTTTAACATTTCTAGAAATATTAGGATGTTGATTTAAAGGTCGGAGTTGCCCATACCTGTAGGGCCCATAACTGTAAGGCCCATAACTGAAGGGGCCCATAACTAGTGATTTACCCTATATTAAATTTCAATTCGTTTTTTTATATGGGAAGAGAACAGATGCAAAGAGGGGGGAGGGGGGGGCAAAAAGATTTAACAAATCAAGTTAAGATAGAGTGGTTCTGTCTGGCAGTTAATGGGTGACCATTGGGTCCTTGAGCAATACGTAAAGAAGAAAGAAAGCACACTCACTCTTTAAGAGAAAAGTTTTTCTTTTTTTTAAACCAATACAGACAAAGAGGGTTATGTCTTCTGTCGCCCTTTGTTTGATGGTTTACTAGTTAAAGTTTTCGCTTTTCTAAAAAAGAAACCAATAGAGTCTTTTTTTATCCCTCACATAGAAGAAAGAGAGAGAGAATGGTCCATTTCCCAGCATCCCTTTTAAAGAAAAGAAAAAAAAAAGATTGATTTAAGAAAAGAAAATCAAAACGTTTCTATTTTGTTTTGATTGAGACAGGATTAATATTAGAGCCCCTCTTATTGTTGGAGTGAATCATTCCTCTGTTGACACCTTGAATGGGTACCAGTAGTCACAATACGGTTTAATTTTATTTACTTTATTGAAAAAAATTAAAATTAAATTTTTTTTAAATAAATATTTGTTAATTAGGTCTTGAGATTCTCTTTATCTTATTCAAGTATTGATATATATATACTGTATATATCGAAAATAATTTAATTTTTTTTATTATCCAAATTTTATATTTCTAGGAAGACAACAAAAGAAAATTCTTATATATATAAAAAAAAAAAAATCATTGTGTGGTTTTATGAAACCACGATGCAAGTGAAACTTTTTTTTCGGATCGTAGGCGTTTAATTTTCAGAAAATTATTCAATTAAGGGTATTAAAATCGCGTTTTTAATCTTAACTTAATAATTGGAAAATAGGAAATCAATAGACGCATGTTAAAAACTGAGAACAATATTTATTTAGTAATTGAATCATTTTAAATTATTTTAAAAATTACATTTTATCCATTTAAAAATTGAATAATTAAATCTCACAATTACTTTTTTATAATTCGTCATATATATTAAATTTCAACTTTTCTATTTTTGTCGTCACGGCTTGAAGCGTCACGGCCTTTGATGTGACGTGACGTCAAAGGCCGTGAATTACTTGTTCTCATTAGGGCCGTAAAGATACACATAAGTACAAATTTATATAACATTATTATTATTAGAGAAAATAAAAAAGTTTGTAACAATTTATTAGAAAGTATTCTTCAACAGTTTGACTGTACCTAGTGCACGTATTGATTTTATTTCAAACAGAAAAAAAAAAAAAATACTTCGATTATAGATTTCAGATTAGATTATCAATTTTCTGATTTTGATTAATTATATTCTTTAAAGCTTTTTCACGTTAAGCAAAACTTTCCCATACCCCCCTGGAATATGGATTTAATTAAATATCAGGCCATCCATATCAGTTTAAAAAATAATAAATCTCCCAATTTGAATGTTTCTAAAAATTTTTTTTCTTAAATTTTTTTGTTATCAAGCAAATACAAAAAAACAATCTGTCCCAATAATCTTTAATTTTTTTTTTTTTAATTTAAAAATGAATTTATTGTTATTATTAATCACATATTAATTAAGAAATTTTTAAAATAAGCTTAGATGATTTATTTAAAAATCAAATGCTCAAATTAGTTCAGCTTTCTTGCAATAGATGGCAGGCTAGTCTAACAGCCGATCCCCTAATGGCCTATATTTGTATATTTTTATGCTTTTATAAAAGATACATAATATATAATAACATTTATAAAGTATTTATTGTTAAAAGATGAATGAAAATCAACCAAATGCAGTAAATATTATTAAAAAATTGATTTTGCAGCTTCTTCGCCGTAGAGGGGGGGTTGGTCAAAAAAATTAAAAAAACATTTTTTGTATTTTAATTTTTTTTAGTTTTTGTTAACTGCCTTGTACTTTTATTGATATAAATCTCTCCTGAATCAGCACATGAATTAAATATTATTAGCTACCATGCTGACATCTCTTAGCAAATTTTTGAATTACTTGATTTTTTGGGCATACTTTTTATGACACACAAAGCCTTTATCGGGAAAAACATGCGTAACCACTTCGCTCCCGAGCCCCCTTAAGGCTCTAGCTATCAGGTGGGGACTTAATTGTGGCGCTCACTGTACATTACTGTTGGAAACTAATTATATCACGACACAAAAGGGGGAGACAAGCGCAGTACACAACTTTCGATTACATAAGGTAAGAGAAAGTTGTTTGCTGTGCGACCAGTCACACCAGATTTTTTTATCCAAATATTGAGACAAGTGTCTTAATTAATCCTGTATAAATTTGCTAAATTTCATTCTATCAGATAAATGGTTCGTCAGTTTTTTTTTCTTTGATAATTCATAAATCACACAGGCACACACACACGCGCACACATTTGTGAACTCTAATAATCCGTGACTAGAGAGTGATTCAAAGCAGAACACAAACCTAATTGTTCAACTAATATTCATGACAGAGAGAGATTTATCTCCTCTCTCTTTCATTAATTGTTCATTTATACCTGAACTAATTGGTTGCAAAGCTCTGATGCTTGGTGTATCAGCATCAGCATCTATTTATCCTGCTGTGCCTGAAAATTTTTGAATAATTATAATTACTAATTTAACATAATTAAAGGAAGTCTGACTATATCAAATAAACGATGACTCACAGTCTAGACATAAGAAGATAAGAAAGATCTAATTCTTTCCCACCGATAATAAAATTATTATCATCAATAGCCTATATCATATAGCACCTGGAAAGAAAAACAAGAGAGACTTCTCACGATATTTGAAACTGCCAAATTGCTAAAGACGATCACTAGGCAACATGAACTGCCAGGTTGCATCTGGACGTCATCAAAATTTATAAAGAATAAGCATTTACCGTGGGACCCTATGTCCCCACCATCAATCAGGTGCTATATAAGCTCCAAGTCAGAAAGAAGCATTAGCATTGCCTCCCGACTCACGTAACACACAACATCTAAATTTTATAACAAGGAGCATTGACTCCCGACTCACGGGCTATTACACGTATATAATTTTTATAACATAACCTCCTATATACTATCACGAATGTATACATTTATATATCCAAGTTCATAATAAAATTATTATAATTTCAACTACATCTTTTATTGGTTGATCTGGTTCCAAGTAACCAAGAGAATACTTGGTGGTGGCGGCAAACTACTACTGGAAGAACACCTAAGATTACGAGATAGCGCCATAACAATCCGATTGACAAACCATTCATTTTTAATTTCCACGTTCTATATAAAAACTCATTGACAAGCCATTCAATTTTAATTTCCACGTTCTATATAAGAAATAGTGTGCTGACCTTTTGATTGTTATTCGGGTAAAATGAATTTAATTCATTTAGTATATACTGAGTGTCGAAAAATTTGAACACATTCTTATTGTGCCACATTGAATCTTTGGTCCGAAAATACTGAGCTATTTTAAAATATTTTTTGATGCAATCTTTTTTAAAATGAATTAAATTCGTGAGCATTTTACTTAATAGAAAGCTTTTTTTTAAATTATGATTAATTAAAAAATAATGAAAATTATTTTTTTTTATTTTTATAGAAAAATGCAAAAAAATGATAATCGAAATTTTTGTTTAAATCTGAAAATGTAAAATCCATTAATATCTAACCTATAATAATTAAATAAATTGGTGACAACATCTACTACATATATAATTCGCTAATGTCCGTCTGTCTGTCTGTCTGTACGCTCTATTTAGGCAACTTCTCGTCGGAATTTTGAAATGAAATTTTATATGCATAAAGAAGACCTTCTAGGCATTATAGGAAAATTAATTTCATTCCGAAATTCCTATAAATTTTTAAGTTATTAATTCTTAAAGTTACGATTTCTCCCATAGAAAATGTATAGAGAATTTTTTTTTTTTTTTTTAAATATTCACACTTTTTTCACATTCACAGTCTTTTCGGCAATTTAGGCCATAATAAGAATTTTAGGATAACCTTTATTATGAATATATATTGTGGTCCAGGCATTTGGATACCAAATGGCTTAAATAAAATCATCGGACCGAACCCTCGACCCTTGGTATACAAGGCAGTTGCGCTACCAACTACGCCAAGCCCGAGGACATATTTATGTATTAATTGGCATTTGTGTATTCTATGAATGTAAAGAAATCCTCAAGCTGGCACTGGATTGAAATAGTTATGATAATTTTTTTTTTTATAATTAAGAAAAGCGAGAGTCCGCAGCAGGCGGACCCGAGCCAGCTGGAGGGATGTCCAGGGGGGGCGGCGCGGCTAGTAAAAAAAAACGACTAAATAGTTGAGCACTCTTGCAAAAGATGGCAGTCTAGTCTACCAGCCGCCATTATAATTCTGTACAACTCCTTCGAGGGAACGTTTTGCAATTTCGTTGCCTATTTTTTTTTCTTTTATTCTTCTATTAGGCATACCAAAAAAAGGACAATCTCTTTTTAATCCTCTTTTTCTCACTCTTGGAAATAATCTCATTTTAACAGCTGCTTCTTTTTTTTTTTCTACTTCTCCCCTTCTCTTAATTCCCTTTTATTATATAGGCCTACTACACACTTTTATGTAATTTCTTCTCTCTCTCTCTTTTTCCAGAAACACAAATGTCTTCGTAAATGTTCGACAGATGAGGATTGCAAAAGTAAAAAGAAGAAATGTTTATGCGATGGGGCATGCGGAATGAGCTGCATTAAACCCGGTGAGTGAATAAATATTTAAAAAAAAATTAATCTGGTGTTGCCATTTATATCAAAAACCGCTTTATTTTCTGGTTTGTTAGAAAATATACATAATATTTATTTAAATTAGATATATAACTTAGCTATTATTTCCCAAAGAGTATATACACTGTTAAAAAACAATTGTTTTACAATAAAGGAATATTAAAGAATGTTAAATTATATAATAAATTTGACCACCTAAATTGTTAAAGAAGTCAGAAATATCAAGTTTTTTAGCCTTAATTATTATTATTTGAAATTCCTATTGGGATCCCTGTTTATTTATTCGAGGTGCTTACGACACAAACCTCAAACCCAACCGGCCTCTGACCGTAGCCATCTTTCCATATGGAAAAATATGGGCTATTATTTTTAAAGTGAAACTTTTATTTGATGGCCTCAAATTTTTTCGCTCTTCTATCAGCATGTCGAGTTACAAGCCATGACATCAAAGGCCGTGACGTCACAAGTCGTGGCGACAAAAATAGGAAAGGAAATTTAATATATATGATCAATTATAAAAAAATAATTGTGAGATTTTAATTTAATTCAATTTTTAAATTGATAAAATATAATTTTTAAAATAAATTTAAAATGATTCAAATCTTCAATTACTAAATAAATATTGCTCTCAGTTTTTAACATGCATCTATTGATTTCCCATTTTAAGATTAAAAACGCAATTTAAATACCCTTAATTGAATAATTTTCTGAAAATTAAACGCCTACGAACCGAAAAAAAAGTTTCACTTGCATCGTGGTTTCATTAAACCACACAATGATTTTTTTAAATTTACCCCCTCCCCTCCTACCCCCCCCCTTTCCCCTTTGTATCCGCCTTTGATTAGAATTAAAATTATTTTTTTTCAATTCTCTTTGACTACTGCGGCCATTTAGGGGTTAGAATTTTATTTAAATAGGGGGGGGGGGGGGACGTTCCACAAATAACAAAATTTAATTTTGGAATACCTTTTTTTTAAGATAATGTTCCTCAAAGAGTATAAATTACAAAAAATAGGAGATAACTTCCATTTAGAGTTTTTATTTATTAAAACTAAAATATACATTTTATCTATCTTTTTGTTTAAAATTTAAATATGAAATTAAAAAAAAAAAATCCGTTTTTGATAAAAAAAATTCCATAACACAAACACAACATACACATTTATCTTGTTCAATCAAAAGACAAAAGACAGAAGACAAGATGAAAATTTATCCAGCTGTTTTGTAGTTTATCAATATTTCAAGTAAACTGGCTATTATTTACCACCGAAAGGGGGGGGGGCATTGACGAGTGAGAGAAGGGATGAGTTATTAGTGAACACAATGAAAGCTTATTCTCTAAACATGACAAGTTTAGAATTTATGAACGTATTCCCGATGTCACCCATTAATTAGATGCAACTAAAGGAGATGGTGCGTCCAACTGAGACTGACTCATCTCTCCTTCTACACCAATGGAAATGAATGAATGAAACGTTAACTAAAACACAAAAAATAATCAACACTTGTTGATTGTTGTCTTTTCATTGACAAAATAAAATGTACCATATATTTATATTTTGTTAAATCCCTCATTAAATTAAAAGAGGCTTGTAAAATGTAGTATACAATAAGACTAAACTTCTCTTTTTTTAAGTGAAACTTTTATTTGATAGCCTTAATTTTTTTTCGCTCTTCTATAAGCATGTCGCGTTACAAGCCGTGACCTCAAAGGCCGTGACGTCACAAGCCGTGACGACAAAAATAGGTAAGTTGAAATTTAATATATATGACGAATTATAAAAAAATAATTGTGAGATTTAATTATTCAATTGATAAAATATAATTTTTAAAATAAATTTAAAATGATTCAAATCTTCAATTACTAAATAAATATTGTTCTCAGTTTTTAACATGCGTCTATTGATTTCCCATTTTCCAATTATTAAGTTAAAATTAAAAACGCGATTTTAATACCCTTAACTGAAAATTTTTAGTTAAACGCCTACGATACGAAAAAAAGTTTCACTTGCATCGTAGTTTCATAAAACTACACAAGGATTTTTTTTATTAGTTTGCATGCAACTTCTTATTAGCTTCAAAATTGGTATAAGGTTATGGCTACCTATCATTTAGGAAAAAAAAATCAAGTTAGTGCTTTTTTGAGAATCAACCTAGCTTTAAAATAACCCTCGTGAAATTCTTTATATTTAAAAAAAAAAACCCATAAAAATCCGTCAAGTAGTTATAGAGTAAATGCATTATAAAGAAAAAAAAAAGTTGAATTTAAATCTCACAATTATTATTCTATAACTAATCATATAAAAATATTTAAATTTAATTTTTGCACATTTTTGTCAGAGATTTTGAGTGCGAGAGATGGTTATTGATATTAAATTCCCCCTATCAGTACCATTAAAACCACATTACCTCCCCCCTCCCCCTTTCCCCCTTTCCTCGATCTCTCTAACCAACCAAACGTTAAAAAAAATAATTTCGCTGCTTATACTACTAATTAATAATGACACATGGTGCATATTAAGAATATCGTTAAAATTTTATCGCCTCCTCCGGGCACGCTTGTTTGCTCTTAATCACTTGCCTTTTTTTATTTTTTATTTAATCTTAACTCGAACAAATAATAAATAATTTACGTGTTTTGTTTCAATGTTGTTGTTGTTTCTGGCATTTATGAAATTTATTGTCGATTGCGCTCTCTCTCTCTTTAAGATTGAAAATATTAATATGCTAGCTGCGCAACCCGCCTTAGGGTAGCTGGTCCACCCCACTAAATATTTTTCAAAATTCCTCTCTTAAAGCCAAGAGTTAATTAATTTCAAAATAATGAAATTCTAATTTATTTATTTATTAAGGTTGTTCGGACACTAAAGCACTTTATTAGATTAAAAGCTAATTTTTTAATATGTTATTAATCGCTATCACATACGTATAAAATAAAATTTTGAAGCAGATCTGACGCAGGGTTATCGTGTAATTAATTTTTAAAAAATTGAAATTTAACATGTAGTCTATGGGGAATGTCGACGAAACGCACACATATTGAATTATATAGCCACCTCTGCAATAGATACAAAAACAAAAAACTTACATTTTTATCAATTCACTTCCGAGAAATACTTAAAACATAAAATCTAAAGTTTCTGCCGAAATCTTTTAAAGATATTTTAACAAAAAAGTCAAAAAATTCTGCAAAATGACAGTCGCCAATATTCAAAAATGAGACTCGGACCAGTCTGGCAACGTCACATAAAATAATTCTCATTTTTCGCTGTCAGTTACATTTTTTTTCCATTTTACGATATTTTTTCTCGCAAATCGTCCATTGTTTTTAAACTGATTTGCATTAATCATTGTAATATATTAAATAAAATAAAATTGAAGGCTTTTAAGATTTAAATGTTTATAAAATTCTTCTTATATTAAAAAAAGCCCCATGAAAATCCATCAAGTAGTTTCGAAATAAATGTGTTATAAAGGAAAAATTTAAATTAAATCTCACAATTATTATTCAATAATATTAATATATTAAATTTAAGTATTAAATTTTTTTTCACATTTTTCTTTAGATTTAAATTTAAATTAACATTTTTATCATTTATATAAATTTAGATATGTACTTAATTAGACACTCTATAATTAAAATAATTGAAATGGGAAAAATTTAAAGATAAATAAATAAATATATAAATATAAATATTCTTAATTATAACAAATCATTAGTGATGAATAATAAAATTAATTATTATTATAGAAAAAAGCCTAATTTCACTCCTGTAATCGAAAGATCCCGAGTTCAAATCCCATTTGAATTGAAATTTTTTTATGTCTAATTAAATTTAAGAGATGCTATTTGGATCCCGCATCCTGAGGGATCTCATCTCAAACAGATAGATGATTGCAAATAAAAAATTTTTTATAATTTTTCTATTTCTACTTCTAACAAAATTTGAACAATTTACTGTATAGTAGTTTTTATTATTACACTAATATTTGTAAAATTAGATTTAGAGAGAGGAAATTGAATTAACTGTAGAGAAAGGGTGGCTTTTCATCCCTTGCTAAATCTAATATTCTATCTTGTTAGACCGATGAATGGCCAATCAATTCAAGGACACAAATTATTACAGGCTCATTTAATTATGTGGTTACGAACGAGGATAAGAGAAGAGACGAACCTAACAAGAAACTTTTTTTTATTAGAAAAAAAAAAAAAAAAATGATTTCTTCTAGGATTTGAACTCGGGATTTTCTTATTATCGAAGTGGAATGTTCTTTTAAAGCTCATTATTTCCTAATTAAATTATTTTTTTTAAATAATTGTTTAATTACCACTAATGATTGATTATAATTACGAATATTATATTAAATTATTAAATTATAATTTTTCTCAATAATAAAATTTTAAATGATAAATTAATAGAAATTGTGAGATTTAATTTATAACTCAGTGGCTCGGGAACTACTTAACGGATTTTCATGGGTTTTGTTTTCAATGTGGCTTTAGATTCGGTGTTAATTTTATAAAAATTCATTTATTATTATTAGGAGAATTTTAATCATATACCAAATTTTTGTATTAAATATTTATTAAAAATATATAAATACTGTACGTTTCGACTGCTTATTCTGCAACCGTTATCAAGTGCTGTGCACTTGCTCCGACTCAAGTGAACCAACTGTCATGTCCGTTACGTGCCTTTTTATATACAGCGACTTCAGCGCCATCTGTCGGCATTTCTGTGAAGTTAGATTCAAATTTTCCCGCTATTTTCTCTCATTTCCATGAAGTTAGTCACAATTATCAAAGCAAGTGTTTACATAAAAAGCATGATGTTACAATAATGTTCTCTAAATGTTGATTTTAACATAGATGTTATAAAATATTATTATTAAATCATTCCAAAATTACATATATTCATACTAATATATAATTTTGGAATGATTTAATAATAATATTTTATAACATCTATGTTAAAATCAAATTCAGAGATAATTATTGTAACATCATGTTTTTTATGTAAACACTTGCTTTGATAATTGTGACTAATTTCATGGAAATGAGCAAAAATAGCGGGAAAATTTGAATCTAACTTCACAGAAATGCCGACAGATGGCGATGACGTCGCGGTATATAAAAAGGCACGTAACGGACATGACAGTTGGTTCAGTTGAGTTGGAGCAAGTGCACAGTACTTGATAACGGCTGCAGAATAAGCAGTCGAAACGTTGTACAGTATGGTATTTAAATTTTAATAAATATTTAATACAAAAATGTGGTCTATGATTAAAAATTCCCATAATAATAATATTTCAAACCACAAAAGCTTTAATGAACAAATTTAGTTTATTAAATCTAGTTATCTCTGAAGTAATTAAAATTAATTACTCGCTGACTTTAATGAGAAACCTAGGAATAGTTAAAAAAAAAATTGACTATAACATGGTGGAGTGAAATTAGATTTTAATAAAATTAATTTTATTTTAATTAAAACCCTCAATTAGAAATAATAAGCAATTTTATTATTTCACACACATTCTCATCAATAGAAGGTTATTGTCTAAATTTATGGACAGTCTGTATTGCAATAAAGAAAAAGAAATAGGAAACCTAAATTAGCCGGTCAGCATTTGACTTGATTTCGGCTTATTTTTTTTTAATGAGATCAATTTAAATTTCCTAAATTTTAGTTACTGTTAGCTCATAGTTTTTGACAATATATTAATAATTTCTGTGTAGTTTTGTCTTTTCGAAAATTTAATTATTTTTTTCACTTGACGTCCACCTAATCAGACTCTCCTGGACCTCTATTATTGTTTAATTTTTTTTTCAAAGTGAATCCTTTCTAATCTTATGTTTCTAAAGCGATTAATTGATTTTTTTGAATTTTTTTTTTACTAAATTAAATGTGTTTTTTTTTTAAATAAAAATTAACCTAAAACCACCCTATGTTCATTACAAAAAAAAAAAAACAAAAAAATTGGTCAAGTAGTTTCAGAATAAATGCATTATAAAAGAAAAATTGAAATTAAATCTCACAATTATTTTCCTATAATTAATCATATAAATATTAAATTTTAATTTTCTCATTTTTGTCTAATTATATGAACTTGAGCAGTTTTTCACGTAATATAGATCTGGCAACATTGCATTTATCAGCTGTTTATTTTAAAACTAAAAGCCTTCAATCTTATTTTATTTAATATATTACAATGATTAATGCAAATCAGTTTAAACACAATGGACGATTTGCAAGAAAAAACATCGTAAAAAAAAAAAAAAATGTAACTGACAGCGAGAAAAGAGTATTATTTTATGCGACGTTGCCAGACTGGTCCGAGTCTCAGTTTTAAATATTGGCGACTGTCATTTTCGAGAATTTTTTTGACTTTCTTGTTAAAATATCTTTAAAAGATTTCGCCTGAAACTTTTGATTTTATGCTTAAAGTATTCCTCGGGAGTGAATTGATAAAGATGTAAGTTTTTTGTTTTTTTATCTATTGCAGGTGTGGCTATATAATTCGATATGTGTTTCATCGATGTATTTCCTCATAGACTTACATGTTAAATTTCAATTTTTTTAAAATTAATTACACGATAACCCTGCGTCAGAACTGCTTCAAAATTTTATTTCATAAGTATGTGATAGCGATTAAAAACATATTAAAATATTAGCTTTTAATCTATTAAAGTGCTTTATTGTCCGAACAATTTTAATATATTGGCCAATAATAAATTTAAAATTTTGTATTGAACGGTAAGTGAAATACATTAAAAAAAAACTTCTTTAGATTCACCCATTCACCCTACTACTTCCCTTTAAAATATTCTAAAAAAAACAAACTTTTTTTGGAATGTTTACAATTGCATTTTAATCTCTTTAATTATTCCAACTTTTTTTTTTTATTTTAAATTAAAATACATTTTGTTAGCAACAAACGATGATGATAATCACAAAGGAAGAGCGAGATAGAGTGGGGGAGGGGGGATATTTACATTTTGTTGTTAAATGTTTATATAATTCATTTAACTTTCCTTTTTACGCCACCATTATGCTTGTTTTTAATTACAAAATAGATATATAATAATCTCTCTCCCCTCCTTCTGTTTTGTGCACCCAAAGTTTCGCCTTGAAAGCCATCCGGTAATTTAATATTTATTTTTATACAATGTGCATTTGAAAAGTTCGGTGGATTGTATGTTATAAACAAAATAAACTAATTATAGATTCCGCATTTCGACGTTTTCAGAGATATGACACAATCTATTTCATTTATTAACAATCTTAATTATATTCATTGTAGATGGCAGCACCGTATCTTCATTTTACTAAACCGTAAAGGAACAGTGCTGCCATCTTTAGTAAAATAAGATACAGTGCTGCCATCTACGATGAATATTATTACGATTGTTTATAAATGTAACAGATTGTGTCATAGCTCTGAAGATGACGTATTAACGTCAAAATGTACATAAACTAAAATAAAATCCTTTTAAAACTTAACCAAGTGCTATTTATTTATCAATAATTTAGATAATAATTTTATTATACAAATTAGATAGAAACTGTATTCGCTGAACGCAATGTAACTTCTTCAACACCCTACTTATTCTCCAGATTTGGCCCTCACAGACTTTTTATTCCCCCAGTCTTAAATTAGCTCTGAAAACCTAACTCCTAAAAGTCAACAGGATTTCGAAAGAAAAGTAAAAAGAATAGCAGCCATTGTATGGTATGTCCATTTATTAAGGCCCACTAAGCTGACGTTTCGGTCTTGATTAAAACCATCCTCAGAACTTGAGGGCTGTCAATATAGGCATGTAAATAATATTCATATATAATACCTGCTATTCCTTTTATTAATACTTTCCAGCTATAAAATCTGCATTTAAATATTCAGAGTTGTCATGATTTAAGAAAAATTTTAACCAATATCCAAGTGGAAGACGCTATAAATGGAGAAAATCAGCCAGAGAAAGGGGTAGTTCAGTCAGAGAAAGGCGAAGATCAGCCATAAGGGGAAGTTCAGCCAAAGGAATGGGAAGTTCAGCCAAGGGAAAGGAAAGATCAGCCACGCGGGGAAGTTCAGCCAAGGGAAGGGGAAAATCAGCCAGAGGAAGGGGAAATCCCAAAATAATAAGAACAGGTCTCGCAGATTGCTCTATAAAGCAATTTTTCAAGGTTGAAGAACTAATCCAGATCACTTTAAGTTGTGAACACTCATTTTTAAGTGAAGTCCCTTTGAAAGAATGTAATTGAGCCATCGCTATCCTCGAAATTGACCCTTGAAAGCTGGTCGAACGACCTAAGAATAATGAAATAATCGGTAGCAGAATTGAACCCAGAGTTCATTTCAACGAACCGTTCGCCCCTGTTCTCAGTCGAAAAAAGACCCATAAAAATCCGTCAAGTAGTTTCAGAGTAAATGGACTATAAAGAAAAATTTCAAATTAAATCTCACAATTATTTATCTATAATTAATCATATTTTTGTATCATTTGATTGATTGGTGATAGATCTATGCATTATCCAATAAAAAGAAGATAAACATACGAAGAAATTCGTCTCATACGTAATAATATTATGAGAGAAGGGATTGTTCTCTTTCTTTAAAGGACGACAATCCCTTTTACTAACCACTTTAGAGAAAACAAGTCAACAAAGTTTAACGCACGAATGCACTTTGCACATAAATGAATCAGGAGGAGGACAAGAGTAGGGACAGACAGACAGACCCTTAGTTTTGCTTAGCTTGCTGGCAACTTGCCCCTTCTTCTTGTTTACTTACTCCCCCCTCCCCCTCCCCCACTCACTACTTCTTCCTTCTATCGACTACCACTTATACACTTGGACGTCTTAAAAATAAAATAAAAAAAATATTGAAAAAAAAAATAAAAATTTTTAAAAATTTTTACAGTTTAAAAAAAAAATTCTTCAAATACTGAATAAATTAGGTTACAAAAATCAAGATTTAAATTAAATCTCACAAATATTTTTCTATAATTATTACAATATAAAATAATTTTATTTAATGTATATAATAAAATCAAGAAAATTACAAAAATAAAACAGAGTCAAAACAATAAGAATACAAAAGTAAAACAAAATTAAAACAATAAAAATACAAAAATAAAACAGAGTCAAAGCAATAAGAATACAATAATAAAACAAAATTAAAGCAATAAGAATACAATAATAAAAAAAATTAAAACAATAAGAATACAATAATAAAAAAATTAAAACAATAAAAATACAACAATAAAACAAAATTAAAACAATAAAAATACAATAGTAAAACAATTAAAACAATATACCATAAACAATTAAAACAATAAAAATACAACAATAAAACAAAATTAAAACAATAAAAATACAATAGTAAAACAAAATTAAAACAATAAAAATACAATAGTAAAACAAAATTAAAACAATAAAAATACAAAAATAAAACTAAATTAAAGCAATAAGAAAACAATATCAAAGCAAAACTAATAATCAAGAGATCAAAATCGGTAATGGCTGTTGGCTTAGAATTTTATGTTGCAGTCATTCAAATACCTAACTAATTTTTTAACAACGGTAGGGCTGAGAAAAAAAAAAAAAAATTTAATTTTAAAATAAGTTCAGTACATTTAGAGATCACACCCGTTATTAAAAACAAACATACACACTCTCTTTAATATAATATAATAGTATTAAATTAATTAATTATAAAATAATTTTATATGATTAATTATAGAATAATAATTATGAGATTTAATTTTAATTTTTCATTTATATCGCATATGCTTTGAAACTAGTTGACGGATTTTTATGGGCTTTTCTTTCAATGTATAGATAATTTTTCAAGAATTTATAAAAACTTATTTACCGTCTCAAGACACCTCTACGGGTTTCATTTCTAAAAAAAAAAAAATCTGCCATGATATCTAAATTAGATAAAAGATATTAGAAATTTCAGTCACAGCAGATTAAAAAAAAAAAAAATTTATTTTATAATTAAGCCATTGCAATCACACACGTTTTTTGCTCTCTCTTTGTGATGATGAATGTAAAAGAGAGAGAGAGAGAGAGGATTGAATCTCTCTCTCTTCTCTCACGTTTTCCAGGAAGATTGGCTGGCTTGCGTAGAAAACATTAAACCTCGGGAATACTAATGGCTGAGATCGACCGTCGAATTTAGAACTTACTCTCCCTCTCTCTCTTTCATAAAACACACACACAAACACGCAAAGAGAGATGATAAATTTCCAATTTAATTGGCAATTGATATTCAATCATGACTTATGCCTCATGGTCTAAAGTAATTACACTAGTCGACAAGGTTTTCTTCTCAAGAAATCTAGTGCATTTTTTCATTCTGAATTCAGATATGTAGCTAGAATTTTTCCATCAGGCACAGTTTTAGAGATATAGAGAAAAATAGATTTTAGTGCTCTAAAACAGCTTTTATTTAAAATGTTCGAAATATTTTTAACACGATACCCCATAGAAATATGCAGATATTTATAATACATATAAATTTTAAGTTTCATCCCAATCGGAGGTCATTTAGACGTGCCGCAAACGGCTTAAAGTTTAGAAAAATCGAAATTTTTAAGATTTTTTTTGCTTTGGTCACCCCTAATACAATTTTAGATATCCCTGAATGCAAAAAAAATATATGTACGATATTCTATAGTTCTTTGGCTTTCTAAAAGTCAATTCATTTATAGAAATCTGTTAATTATTAACGAAATAATGAACAAAAACGTCACCAAAGAAAAAACACAAGTACACTTACTGGTCGAAAAAAATGAACTTCTTTCTTTTTTTTACTTTCTCTTAGCCTATATATGAAATATATAGAGAGAGAAAGTATTGCGATCATGTCAAAAATTCGATGTCGAGATTTTGATGGATATACATGTTTTGAGGTCCCCTGAGTCCAAAAAAAGTGGGTCCCGCAAATTGGTCTGTGTGTGTGTGTGTATGTATGTGTGTGTGTGTGTGTGTGCGTGTGTCTGTATGTGTGGACAGATTTTTAGCATGAAGGAATTGAGCTACCGGATTGAAATTTTATATTTAACTTAGGTACCTTCCCACACGCTCAAAATAAGCTTTTGAACAAAATCGGCCAAAAAGTACTAGTACTTTACTGATGTACTTTTTCAGTTTTTTTTCGATTTTCTCAAAATTCCCTCCAAGGATTTTTTTTAAAATTCAAAAATCAATTATTTTTTAGATGCTCTTTAAAATGTATATTCTCATTTTGCCGTTGAAATCTTCTGGAGACCACTTTACTCTTGTTCTTCATAGGAAAGATAGAAATGGTTGCCATGGTAACGGAATTTAAATCTTTTTCTTTTTATTAGATTAAAAATCAATTATTATTTAAATTCCCATTTATTTGTGTCTTTAATTGCTTAGGAGAAAACATATATATATCTCTCTCTCTCACTTGCAAACATTATCGCCTGTCTCTCCGCCTTCTCTCATAGGCCTAATGTTAATTTCCTATAGGGATTTGTATGTTAATTTCGATTCAAAAGGGGGTCCCCTTTGAAACTTTTTAGGCATTTAAAATTTTTTTTTCCAATTCTTATGAAATTTTGTATTTATTCACGATTCTCTATTGTGTATAAAATGTCCAAATATGAGATTAAAATTTTGAAAAATAACCATAGTTTATTTGAAGCAGTCAACATTTAAAATCCAAGTTTGAAACTAAGGTGCTATCGGAAACTAAATATATCTCGACACAAAAAATCTGGTGTGACCAGCACAGTGCGCAACTTTCTCTTACCGAAGGGTAAGAGAAAGTTGTGTGCTGTGCGCCAGTCACACCAGATTTTTTTATATAGTATAATAGGCCAGTCAATATCGACATTTAAATCGCCATGCGTAAAGTATTCCTGCATTTTTGGTATGTTATTTAGACCCCTTGGGGGGAGTGCGGAACCACATTTTGCAATCAAAAAAAAGTTGTGCTTCCCGCGTAGTACGAGAAAAACTGCGCAATTTTCGCACTTTTTTCAGTTTTTGCAGTTTAATTCAAAAACTATGGGCTTTTTGACATTAGTTGCTTATAGCATTTTTAAAGTGCATTAAATTTAAAACAATTAAAGCCAATTTGCAGCTCTGTATCTCTAATAGTTTTTGAGATATGATGATTGAAAAATGTACAAGATTTTCACAAATGTTACAATTTTCAGTTTTGCTTATGTTTAAAGCCGAATATCGGCTTAACCGCTCAAGATTAGAGAAAAGTTGTGATAAATTGATTTTTAGCACATTTAATTACCTTTCATTTAAGCGCGGTACGGGGTCAGTAACCCTTGTAGTTTTCGTGTAATCGTAAAAAAAAAAAAAATTGCAGTAATAGTCCAGTCAAATTTCACATTAAATTCGCAAACGCGAATTTAACGCTGCATTTTTGGTATGTTATTTGGACCCCTTAGGAGAGTGTGAAACCACATTTTGCAATAAAAAAAAAGTTGTGCCACCTGAGTAATACGAGAAAAACTTCAAAATTTTCGGACATTTTTCAGTTTTTGCAGTTTAATTCAAAAAATATGGGCCTTTGACATTAGTTGTTATTATCATTTCTAAAGTGCATTAAATTTCAAACAATTGAAGCCAAACCACAGCTTTGTAAGTTTAATAGTTTTTGAGATATGATGCAATTTCATGTAGTGTTATTTAAAACTTGTATTATTGGAATTTTAATGTCAAAGGCCCATATTTTTTGAATTAAACTGCAAAAACTGAAAAATGTCCGAAAATTTTGAAGTTTTTCTCGTATTACTCAGGTGGCACAACTTTTTTTATTGCAAAATGTGGTTTCACACTCTCCTAAGGGGTCCAAATAACATACCAAAAATGCAGCGTTAAATTCGCGTTTGCGAATTTAATGTGAAATTTGACTGGACTATTACTGCAATTTTTTTTTTTTACGATTACACGAAAACTACACGGGTTACTGACCCCGTACCGCGCTTAAATGAAAGGTAATTAAATGTGCTAAAAATCAATTTATCACAACTTTTCTCTAATCTTGAGCGGTTAAGCCGATATTCGGCTTTAAACATAAGCAAAACTGAAAATTGTAACATTTGTGAAAATCTTGTACATTTTTCAATCATCATATCTCAAAAACTATTAGAGATACAGAGCTGCAAATTGGCTTTAATTGTTTTAAATTTAATGCACTTTAAAAATGCTATAAGCAACTAATGTCAAAAGCCCATAGTTTTTGAATTAAACTGCAAAAACTGAAAAAAGTGCGAAAATTGCGCAGTTTTTCTCGTACTACGCGGGAAGCACAACTTTTTTTTGATTGCAAAATGTGGTTCCGCACTCCCCCAAGGGGTCTAAATAACATACCAAAAATGCAGGAATACTTTACGTTTTGCGATTTAAGGCCTTTTTTTTGTCTTTATTGAATGGCCTATAAAGCAGATATAAGATTCTAGAAATATTTTCCATGCTGAATTCAAATATCATTTCAGTTTAACCATCAGGTTTTGCCTGATGGGTATATATGATTAATTATAGAATAATAATTGTGAGATTTAATTTTAATTTTTCAATTTTATCGTATTTGCTTCGAAACTACACTGTAAAAAAAACTTCCAAAAAACTTCCTATACAAGTATAGTAATTCTGTTTCATAAACTGTTTATGAATATATATGAGAAAGTTCAATTTGGTGCCAACCTAACCAATTTCTTGTATATTTTAAAATTAATTATTTTGGTGAAATTGTTAATTTTAATTTTAATTTTTATAGCTATTTAGTTGAATTACTTTATAAAAATTATTTAATTAGTATGATTTTAATATACTTCATAAATATTTAAATAGTTTATTTAGAGCGCGAATTTCAAACCAAAATTTAATAAATTTAGATTTGTGAAATAAATTTTAAAAGAATAATTTCAAGTTTCCTTAAAATAATTATAAAATAATATTAATAAAAATTCCTTGAGGTAGTCGAGTTATTTGAGAACGTTTAGACCAGTGATTCTCAACTTGTCGCGGTGCACTTTTAACGATTTCAAAATTTGGCGGCACACAAAGAAAAAGATAAGTTTAAAAGTTGGCAATTTGTTCATAAACTTTTATATTAATTTTATTTCATATCCTTGGTCTATTAAAATTAAACCACGAAAGTATATGGAAAATGATTGAAAATTCATATTTTTTTTTACAGTGTAGTTGACGGATTTGTATGGGCTTTTTTTTCTATATATAATTTTAGGGTTTTGCGCTTGTAAAAACTCATTTAACGCCAGGTGCTACATGTATGTGTAGTTAGTTGACCTATAGTTAGTGTGTAATGCAGAAACTCCCTTCCAGGGAACGGTATGTTCCTCTTCAGTATTATTATAAGTGTAGTGAAGCTAGCAATTTAATAAAGACACATAATTTATAAAAATTATTAAAAATAAAAATTTAAATTTAAATATTAACAAATTAAAATAATTAATTTTAAAAAAATTTAAAAATTTACAAATTACAATATGTTAAGAGAATATTCGTCAGAGAAAGTTGACCACCCCTCGAACATTGTTTTAACTTGGATATTAGAATATTTTCATCTTCAACACCTTGCCATATATCCTAGAAATTTTATCCTGACTGACATAAAATGAATAATTACAAAAAAAGGATAGATTGCAGATTGTTTCTGTCAGTTATATTCGCGAAGTTAGAATGCTGGTGCCAGTCTTGTGTTTCTAATATCACCCCTTTGGTAAATCTTACACATACCTTTTGGCTTGGGCTAATTTAACAGAGACCTTGGCTAAAAATTCAACATATATCCATAATACTCGAAGGCTGGGTTATGCAAATGAAAAGCAAAATGGCTACCTCAAATACCGCGGCCCTAACCTGCTTTTGTGGTTTGAAATATTACTAGGAGAATTTTTAATTATAGACCACATTTTTGTATTAAATATTTATTAAAAATATATAAATACTGTATAACGTTTCAACTGCTTATTCTACACCTGTTATCAAGTACTGTGCACTTGGTCCGACTCAAGTGAACCAACTGTCATGTCCGTTACGTGCCTTTTTATATACAGCGACGTCAGCGCCATCTGTCGGCATTTCTGTGAAGTTAGATTCAAATTTTCGCGCTATTTTCACTCATTTCCATGAGTTAAGAAACTTATTGTAACATCATGCTTTTTATGTAAACACTTACTTTGATAATTGTGACTAACTTCATGAAAATGAGTGAAAATCGCGGGAAAATTTGAATCTAACTTCACAGAAATGCAGACAGATGGCGCTGAAGTCGCTGCATATAAAAAGGCACGTAACGGACATGACAGTTGGTTCACTTGGCAAGTGCACAGTACTTGTTAACGGCTGCAGAATAAGCAGTTGAAACGTTGTACAGTATTTATATATTTTTAATAAATATTTAATACAAAAATGTAGTCTATGCTTAAAAATTCCCCTAACAAGTTATGATTTTTTTAATTTCTATTACCGGTAAAAAAATATTTTAAAAAAATGACTCACAGTTTGCCACCTTTAAAATATTTAAAAAAAAATCCTCTTTTATCTTTGATAAATGATGTATGATAATTAAAAAAAAAAAAAAAATTGGGAGATATTTTTAACGTTTAAGGAAATGGGAAATAAAATTCATTGTTTAAAAAAAAAAATATGATAAATAAATGTTTAAAAGGTTGGTGAAAACAAGCAGCAGATGGAGAGGAATAAAAGAGAGCGAGAGAGAGAGACAAAAGAGGAGGATTTCATTCATTTGATGCTTCATTTAAACATAAGTAAAAAAAAAAAGGATAAAAAAAAAGAACTCAAAGGATTGCAAAATTCCCTTTGCTTAATTTAATCTCTCTGTGTTTAACAATGCGGTTTAAAATTTCCAGAAAAATGGGTGTGCGGAATTTTTTTTTTCTTCTTTGAATCATGATTAATTATCAAACATCATTTATCAAAGGTGAAAAAAAAAAAAATTATGTTAAATTTAGTTCTTGTGTAACGAGATGCTAATTAGTAAAAAAAAAAATATGCTTCCATGTAATTAATTTTGAGAATTAAATTTCATAAATGAATTCTAGTCTTAAACCTAGTAAAATTTTCTATATATTAAAAAAAAGCCCATAAAAATCCGTTAAGTAGTTTCGCACTAATTAATTTATAAAGAAAAAGTTTAAATTAAAATCTCACAATTGTTAATTTTTAATTAAATAATATAATTATATTAAATTTTAATTTTATTTTTCCCAAGAATAGAAAATAATTGAAATTTTAAAATTTTTGAATTATCTCTGAAACTAGTTGACGAATTTTTATGGGATTTTTTTTTTTTTACTATATTTTTTTTTAATCGTTGTAGAATCTTATAGGTTAGCTGTTTAACAATTATGTCAACTTTTTTAATTATTTATTTTTGTGATCCTTCACCTTCCTCTTAAATTAATGGCCAATAAAATTTCGTTTTTTTTTTTTTTTGACCATCAACTTTTAAATAATCAACGTTTACATTTTTAAATCAAAGTAAATCTCTTCATCCTTTTGCTAAAACCTCAAGTCTATACAACCAACCATAAGATCTTAATAATTATTTTAATTGAAATTGTTTTCTCTACATTTTAAACAACTTTGAAAAAAAAAAAAAAATAAATAAATAAATAAAAATAAAATAAATAATAATTATAATAATAATAATAATAATAATAATAATAATAATAATAATAATAATAATTCGTCAAGTAATTTCAAAATCGATAATAGGAATAAAAATTAAAATAATTAAAAAACAATAATTGAATATTTTAATAATAATAAAAAAAAAAAAAAATTGATTATATATCATTAATTATAGAATATTAAATGTGAGATTTATATATTGAAATTTTAAAATTATTGAATCACATTACATCTCTGAAACTAATTGACGAATTTTTATGGGCTTTTTTTTAATGTATAGATAATTTTATAATGCTTTCTAAAATATTATTTTTTTTAATTAAAATTAATTACACTTTGAGTTTAAACATGACTAGTTGCGCGACCCGCCTAATGTGTTCTTTGCATGCTAATTTAATTAATAAAATATTAAATAAGATATGACTTTTGAATTTGATAGTCCCTCTCTCTCTCTTTTATCTTTGTTGCTTGCCTTGTCACAGAGAGAGAGAGAGAGAGAGCAATTAAGAAGACAAGACATGTTTTAACCAAGCGCGTGTCTTTGACATCAAAAGACATAAGACAAGGGAGAGGCTTTCATCATTCTATGTGTACTTAGCATTGTCTTGTGCAGGTCTTCCTTGAAAAGGGAAGACCCCAAAAGAAAAACATTTGGTGTGGGTGTGTTGTGGCCGCCTTCTTATTAGAGAGAGAGAGATGGTTTAACCTCTCCCTTTTCCAAGAGATTTGCATACAAATTACACCACTCATAATAGAATTAACGCAAATCATAACATCTAAGAAAAGAAGAAGAGAAAAAAAAATGGGAGAATGAGAATGAAAACATCTTGATAATTTAATTGGATTTCTTTTTTTTTTTTTATCGCCAACAAAGTTACAAAACGTTCCCGCCCCTTTTTTTTTATTAAACCACACTTCCACGCAATGGTTTGTTATGAAATGAAGAGAAACGTAGGCTATTATCGCTGATATATTTAATTTTTCAAAATTTATCCTTGAAAGTCATTGGGTAATTATTTTTATACAAGGTGCATTTGAAAAGTTCGGTGGAATCAAGAGGAATAAACATTAGCTACAACACAGCTGTTGGAAATTGTATTCGCTAAACGCAAAGTGATTGTTCTTCAACACCCTCCCTATTCTCCAGATTTGGCACCGACAGATTTCTTTTTTTTTTTTGTTTCCCCGTCTTAAATTGGCCATGAATGGCTTCCGTTCCTTTGCTACAACACAGCTATTGGAAACTGTATTTCCTAAACGCAACGTGACTGTTCTTCAACACCCTCCTTATTCTCCAAATTTTGCACCGACAGATTTCTTTTTTTTTGTTTCCACTCCTTAGATTAGTCCTAAAAGGCTTCCGTTTCGTTGTCGTTGTGAATGTCCAGCCACAATACTTTGAAAGATTTAAAACCTTGCCAACACGCAGAATATTGCAGAAATATTGCGAATCTTGCATATATTGCCATTATTGCAGGAATATTGGAAATCTTGCAAAATATTGGCAACATTGTTGCGATATTGCAGCAGCAATATTCCAAGCTAGGCGGACAGGAATATTCCAGCAAGATTTGCTCCAATATTCCTATCTACGCCTTTTTTGCAACATTGCAGTATTATTGGGGCAATATTGCTGCAATTGTTGGTGTTTAAGCTGCAATATTGAGGCAATATTGCTGCATTATTGCCAATATTGAGGAAGATTGGCAATATTTCTGTAATATTTCAAGCTGTCTGGGCAGCTTTACAATAGATGTCAGAAATGTTTTGTTTGTAGCTAATAGTAATCATATTTTATTCTTTTTATTTTGAGACAACTTTTCAAATTTTCTAATAAATTTTTTAGTTCTAAACTTGGTAAATTATATAATTCTCCGCACAATTTAAAAAAAAAAAAAAATGAAAATCCGTCAAGTAGTTTCAGAGTAAATGCGTTATAAATATTTAAGGCTAAAAACCCTCATTTAGGGGTTTCTAGAAAATTTTCCAAAAATTATTTTTTAATTATACGTTGATTTTATGCAAAGGTTTTGATGTTCGCTAACTTGTAGTTACTGACTTAATCAATGGGAGGTTGAGGAAATTGTGGATATATATAAAATCTCTCTACTAGCTGATTTACTTATCTAGGTCGAAGTTTCATTCTTATCGAATTATTGGTTCCAAAAATTCTTTTTTCTCATAATCTACTTTAAATTCCCGTAACAGAAGAGTGTACCAATTTCGGGGTTTAATTATAAACCAAGCACTCTAAGTAAATGGGATTCAATTAATACGAGAGACAAGGGTTTTGGTTATGCATATTCGCCGAATAAGGAAGGTCTCAAAGGACCCTCTCCCTCTCTAAAGGACATCTGGACAATGTCTATTCGTTTGTTTGTCCTTCTATCTTCACTGATAAACTCAACCATCTCTTTTTTCCCTCTCTCGTAAGACAAATAGTTTGATTAATTAATCTGTTAGCTTGAAGAAAAGAATATAGATAGATGCTGGTTCATTTAACTTGAAGGAATTAACACAAAAAAGTTTGTTCCAAAAAACAAGCTTTATGAAGAACATAACAAAAACTTACTAAAGTGTCATCATGTTTGTGTCATTGTCTCCATGAGATGACGTTAATTTTGGACCGTTAGATCCGAGCCAAGATTTTGAAATCCTCCTTAGCAAAAGGATCTAGAATCTTTGATCGAAATTTAAGATCTTCCAAAAGATCTAGATACAATTTTTGAAAAGCAAATTGAATTTGAGATTACGTTCACTTCCCAGATATGGCGATCTGATTTAGATTCTTCTAGTATTTTGCCAATTCCTGATTGTGGTATATCATCTGAAATCGCATTTTCAAAACAGGTATATCGTGGAATGTTTACGCTGCATGCTTTTCTGCTTTCAAGGTCGAAGAAAAATGGGATGGGATCATGATAGATCAAGACCTTGTTGGAGATGCACCGATTAGATTCAAAGCTTGTCGATATATGTAAATATTTACAACAATATACAAAGTGGAAAGATGTTTTGGCTGACCATGGACTCTAAAATTTGTTGTTTTTGTGTGGTTCAATAAAATTCCACAATCTTTTACGGAAATTCTACTCTTATGGTTGGATACTCGTAAATTTCAAGTTTAATTTTAAACACCCTGTGAGACCTTTCTGAGAAAACGATTTAATTAAACAGACGTAATATTTATAGGCAAACAGAGAGTTTCTTATTACAATGTCTACGAATAACACGCATACAAATTAGCTAAAGTTCTTTTATTCTTCAACTAAGCTGTTTAAATTTTAGAGAGAGAAAAAAATTGTTATTGTATATTAATTTATTAATACTAATAAGAAATTCTTTGTCTTTATAACAATGACGTTATCGATCTCTCGTTGACAAAACGTCACCGTCTGTCGTCAATTAATATCTTAGTAGATAAATTCCCTTGACTTGCAAACATCTGCGGTCCTCTATTTACATGGAATCCCCTTATCTACCATTAAACCCTTAGAGGAGAGAAAGACTATTAAATTTAGTTCCTCAAGTGCAATTATTCCTTTTTAACTTTCCACCCTTACTTTAATTTTATAACCATAATCATAATAATAATTTAACGCCTACTAAAAGATAAAAAAAAAAACAGATTTTACGAATTTTATTATATCTATAAGAATGGGTTATGAATAGAAATTGGGAAGAAGGGATTGATTTTCTGGTTGATGGGTTTTAATAAGACTTAACTTTGATGCTTTTGGCTTTAGTTTATCCATACAAAAACGCCGGATTTTGTATCTAAAAATACTTTCTAAACATTAATATCCCGACCCTATTTACTCTTACTACTAAAAGTTTTGATACGTATCAAGGGTTTGTACTTTCTTTTATCTATATACTTGGAATATGAATAATATTGATTCTAATGCTGTGGTTGGTTTCTCTGCTCTGCGATGTATTGTCACTCTCCGTCTAATTTCACCTAGGTGTACTTAGTCCCAGCTTATTCGATAAGCCTTGTCGTATCATCTGTATAAGTAGTGGGTTATGGAATATAGAATATAGAAATATATTTATGGAAATACCTCAGGTTATTATGTAACCACTCGCATCTTGTGGGTACGTGGTTGGCGACCACGAGCTACCCGAGCTGGGACAGACATTCCTTCTATTCTCTGTATGTCTGTCTCTTCCTTGTAAATTTTCAACAGGCGTCAGACCGTGCGACGGGCCGGCCTGTTCCGGTCGCTAAAACACATAATAGGGGAGAATGGGGGGAAAGAGTAGATCCGCCGACCCCGCACCACGGGAATAATGCGAGGAAAGAAGAAGATAATGTAATCAGTTTCCCGTGGCCGGAAATGAAATTTATTTGACTACTATACTATATCTACTATAGTGGTAACATCAAAAAAGTATAATAGGAGAGAATACTTCTAGAAAAAAACTACATTAGACCATATTATGGTCTAAGAAAAAATGGAGAGTCTATGGAATCCATCTTAGAATTGCATAACCCCAACCATGTCAAAAATCACAAACATTGTGCGTCTTTTAGTGCTAATTTATTGAAATTTCAATACATTTAATTGATACTGGTGACCGTAGCAAAGTTGAAACATGATAATATAGGGAATTTAAATGATACCCTAGGGTTATACGGATGTTTCATAATTGTTTTATTAACTTGATACGTATTTCGAAACTTGGTGTGTATCTTCAGAAGTTATAGAAGACTCATGAAGTACAGTATTTACATTGTTATGAAATAATGGAATACTACGATAGTTGCTTTATATCATAACTCTCCGTCAATATCTGTCATGCCTATTAACTTATGAAAGCACAATCCTGATGAGATAGCATGGTATTCCATAACTCCCTCTTTTACAATTCCCTATTATTATTGTCGAAAAATTCGTGATCTATTTTTAGATATTTCTAGACGTTTCCTAATATTCCGAGTTCATTTTTCAAATAAGTGTGCATTTCGAAAATTTATTTTCTTTATATTATCAATAAAAGTTTACAGAATTGAGGACATTTTCTAATTGAAGAAAGATTGAGGAAGTTTTGCAACTTGGTAGCCTATTTAATTATTTTTTTAATCACTCTCATTAAGATTAATGGCTTTATTATTATTTTTTTCTTCCCACCAGCTAAAAGTTTTAAAGAAATTTGTTGAGGTCTAAAAGGATTTTGTGGGGGGAAGAGTAGTGTGTGCTGTTTGCCGAAGGGGATAGAATGGATTGGCGTAACAAACGTAACCAAGAGGAACGAGATGATGAGGGTGGGATGGAGGAGGCTGCGAAACAACCCTTCGGAGGGTTTGTCTGTCGTCATCCACTCGCTTTCATTCATTCAAACTTTATAATATAAGTTTACTGATTAACTACAGGAGATAGTGAAACCATGTTCTATCTCTCTCTCTCTCTCTTTCTGTCTCTGCCTCTTCACTTCACCAAATTATACGATTAAGGAAATCTTGTGATCTTTTGAACTAAATAGAGAGATAGAGAGCAAGAGAGACAAAGGATTAGAGCTTCCTTTCTCATTTATTATTTGTCCTTTTGAACTAGTTCTCCGATATTACCATATGCGGTATATTCCTTATAAATTTATTGATTTTATTCCATTTTACTAATATAATAAAAGAAAAATATTATGATCATAAAAATGTAAGATAAATAGATATTATCCTGAAAAATCTCTGGAACTTGATATCGGAAATGAAAATATGGACTTAGACAACCCGAAAAAAGTTGGTACTCAAAGGTAGTAAGAAACCATTGTTTTGTAGATGTCTTTGAATGTTTATAGAAGAAATTTTTTTTTCCTACAATTTCCACAATTTACTATACATGACTGAATTCAGAATTTGTTATCTAATATAATTTTCTCTCCATTTTCTTAACTTCAAAAACATATTTATTAATAACCAAGATGCTCAGTAACCTCGCTAGACCTAATCTTTTGAAGCTTAGTAGAGATTAAGATTTATTTCCCCAGCCTTGGAAGATCATTTCATAAGAATCTGTGTAAGGGAATTTATTCTAACTTGGGACCGTTTGTATACCCTGTTTAAGATGAGTGGGAAAGTTAGTTCTGAAAACCATGGTAGCCCAAATTAATTGAAATTTCTCTTTTTATTTACTATCCTTAAAGTTGAAATAGTAGCTTAATTCTCTTAGCTAATAATCGTGTATTTATTATCTGTTTTAGAACGTGAGTGCGAAGAGTTGGGTTCACCATCGTACGGAGCTGTATCGTTAACAGGCCGACTTTTTGGTGACAGAGCCATCTACACTTGTGAGCCTGGTTATCATATCGTAGGCCTCGCCGAGAGAGTGTGCCAGGCTGATGGCAATTGGTCAGGCCAGAACACTCTTTGCAAGGAGAACAGTGAGTAGAAGAGTGGGGGATATCAACAAACAACTTGTACTCATACATGTGGTGTTTAGATTTCTGCAGAACTCCACCACAATTAGAACATGCACGGCATTCAGCGCCTCCAGGGCAAATGACTTTCGATGTGGATACCGCACTACAATACCGTTGTTCTCAAGGTTATGAAACGGTCGGTTTTGCCGAGACAAGGTGTTTGTATGTTGAAGGCACGGCGTCTTGGTATGGACCTGACATCTCCTGTCAACGTGAGTATCATTATTCTTTTTTTTTATTTTTGGAAAGAAATTCACGATAAATCTTTATCGATTTAGCTCGGGTTTGCGGCCCACCTGAAGATATTGCCCATGGCTGGCACGCCGGCGAATGTTACAGTTATGGGTGCAGAGTATCCTATCATTGTTCTGAAGGATTTGAACTTGTGGGCAGAAAAGAACGGATTTGTCAGTCAGATGGACAATGGAATCCTCACGATTTGCCTGCCTGTGTGCGTAAGTTGCGTTCCTCTTTTATTGAATTTCACAGGAAATTTAGAATTTTAAAATATTGAATTCTTGGTTTTGTTCTTAATCCAAATAGTCTTGTTGAAAATGGGATATTTTTCTTTGGTAATTTCAAATAGTTCTCGAGAAACCGGAAATGTCCTAATCCTCACAGCTAAACATGAACTAATTTATTGATCTCCGCAGAAATGATCATGTTTCGGACTAGTTGGGACGGCTTAGGGCTGCCGAGTCTTGTCTCTAGCGTCTGGGAATCTTTAAATTCCACCTTTTTAAGACCCAACGGCAACCTTACCTTTATTAGCTGTTCGGTTTTAGATCACACATACTGTACTTGAAAGGATTTCAGGATTCAGACATAGAACGTCGACAGGGTGTTGGTCTAATTCTCGCATCTTTAAAATTCCCTACCGTTGCGATCTTTGAGCAGATCTTGAGGGTATTACTGTCTTGGGGTGTTCGGCCAAACTTTTTCCTGGATTTTATTTCTACTAATGAGTTATACTAAGCTTATTTACGCAGTGAGTTTGTGGTAATCTCAGAAAGTTATGAACCGATTTTCCTACATTTGACTGATCCTCGCATCTTTGAAATTCTCTACCGTTGAGGTCTTTTCAGGGTATTACTGTCATGGGGTGTTTGGCCTAACCTTTCTCCTGGATTTTTTTTCTATTAATAAATTATACTAAGCTTATTTAGGCAGTGAGTTTGTGGTGATCTCAGAAAGTTTTGAACCGATTTTCCTACATTTGTCTGTTCCTCGTCTTTGGAATTCTATACCGTTGAGGACTTTTGAGGGTATCACTGTCACGGGGTGTTCGGTCATACCTTTCTCCTGGGTTTATTTCTATTAATAAATTATACTAAGCTTATTTAGGCAGTGAGTTTGTGGTGATCTCAGAAAGTTATGAACCGATTTTCCTACATTTGTCTGATCCTTGCATTTTTGGAATTCTCTACCGTTGAGGACTTTTGAGGGTATCACTGTCATGGGGTGTTCGGCCTAACCTTTCTCCTGGATTTTTTTTCTACTAATGAGTTATACTAAGCAGTTTGGGGTAATCTCAGAAAGTTATGTATCGAAATTTCTTCATTTGGCAGATACCTGAGATCACCAGACATTATTTTGATTATTTTTTTTAAAATTCTCATTGTATTTACTACTAAAGATTTACTCCAAGCAATAAAAATAAAATTCTTTATTTGGTTGTTGTTAATGAAATTATTCCATGGGAGATTTAATCAGAGAGAGGGAGAAAGTTAATTGCAATTCTGAGCTTGTCTCTCCCGGGACCGGCATTAAAATCCCGGAAAATCAAATTGAGAGAGGGAAGGAGAGAGCAATTGCATGCTTTTGAATCCTCCTCTCCTTTTAGAGGGCAAACCACACGAGAATCCCTCAATTAGATAGCAAGGCAAATTCCTTCTAACACCAAACCAACCACTAAATAGCGAATAAACAACAAATGAAATTAAAATTTTATTTTATATATTGTATAACCAGTGGTTTATTTTATTTTATTATAATTATACATGTTTTGTTTAAATTTTATTTCTCTTTGTCATCAAGTATTTTTTATTTATTCACTTGCTTTTTACTGTTGGCTTTTATTTGATATAATCACAACCCGAATATACATGCACATATATTAAATAACTCTTAAAAAACAGCATTAATTTAATCTATATTTTATTAAAATTTATTAATTTGTAAATTGTACTAAGTCCTGAGCAAGGAAACGATTGCCGTCCAAAATGTTAGAATTTTTTTTTTTTTTTTTTTAATTTAATTCATCTTTGAAAGCCATTCTTTATCCATAGGAAAAACTAGAATAATTTATTTAATGAAAAGTGACGTTTCGGTTCTAGTTTTGCTACCTTCTTCAGTAATATTACTACTATCAATGTTATTGTGGAGTTCGTTTTTTTTTTTTTTTTTTTTAAGGAAACGCACAGGTTTTAAATTACATTGAAAAAAAAATTTACGAAAGAAAAAAAAATAATATCTTTATTTTATATTTATTAAATTCTATTTTTTTTTTTTTTTTTTTGAATGTAGGCCTATTTTAATATTATTTTAGATGTGAAGGCATTTCGACGTTACGGCGAATGTTTATTTTCATTATTTAAAAAAAAAAAAAAAAAAAAAAAACTTATTTTATAGATAATGAAGAAGTCAGCAAAAAGTGACCGAAATCGGGGGCTTGATATTAAAAAATTTTTCTAATTCTAGATTTTTTTTTAACTATAATTTTTTGATTTTTGTAAAGTGCCATAAACAATTATAGAATGATAAAAATTTTATATTATTTGGGAGTTTTTTTTTTTTTTTTTCTTTATTAGATAACTGACTTAATTTTCACTTACATAATTTTTTTTTTTTTAATTTACACACGTTAAATTACTTGATCTGAAAGTCTAAAATTCCCTAAAAAAAGACCCCATGAAAATTCGTTAAGTAGTTTCGGATTTAATACATTTTAAAGGAAAAGTTGAAATTAAATCTCGCAATTATTATTCTATAATTAATTATATTTAAATATTAAATTTAATTTTCGTATTTTCCAAATTTATATGAGTTGTGATTTAAAAATTCAAATTTATAAATTTATATAAATCCCTGTGTGGGGATCTGTATATAAAATTTCTCCCTCTTTGATGTGGATACACGTTACCACAAACATAGATAAATTAATCTAGCTAGCAACTTTTGCAATCGACTGTACCAAATCAAATATATATATATATATACGTACATACACACACACACACATATCAAAGGTTATTTTAAAATTCCCTTTTAGTAAAGGACAAAAGGGCTTTTGTGCTTGTCAATTATTTGAATAGCAATTTAAAAAAATCCAAACTTGGGAATTATTGCGTCAAAGGGATAGATGACGTCAAAATCACACCTTTTTTTTCTAATATTCTTATTTATGGATGTCAATGGTCAAGTTGTTACCGAGTTCACTTTTTTTAATATATAATAGAGAGAAATTTTATTTTTTTAATAAATAAGATGATGAAACAATTAAAAAAAAAAAAATTAATTTAATCATTATTTGCATTTTGTTGTTGTTAATCCCAGCAAATGTTGTTTAAATACAATTTATTTATTATCAAGAGAACTCGCACAAAATATATATAGGATTTAAACGAGAGAAAGAGGGGGGGGGAAACGTGTCCAACTTGCGATTATGGTATTTATAGATTAAAAGCTTTGGTTTTTTTTAATAAAAATAAAAAATAAACTCTCTCTCATTCGGTATTTAATGATAATAAATGCAAAAGAGATCAAGATAATGAATTTATTCAGATTAATTTATTTTTATCGAAATTTAATGCAAACTAATAAAAAAAGTATCGTTAACAATTTTGTAAAGGAAAGTCACGAAACCGATTATCAAAAAAAAAAAGTGGTTGAAAAATATCAGAAAAAAATCAAAACAAAATTAATAAATTATTTAGAGTAAAATTCTCAATCCAATAAAAAAAACCCCATGAAAATCCGTCAAATGGTTACAGAGATAATGGGATAAAAAGATTTTAAAAATAAAAATAATTAAATCTCGCAATTATTATTTTATAATTATTATAATTTATGTATTCAATTTTATTTTTTCTATTTTTGTCATTTAATTAATTTTAATTAATGTCGAATTCAATATTTGACCAATTATTAGCAAATAAATATCAAAGGGTTTTATGATTGATCATTAATTAAATAAAAATTCTCTAATAATTTTAATTAATCTATTTAAATAAAGTTAAATATTAATTAACGATGCTCCAAGTGCAACCTTAAAATAATTAATTTTAACAAAATTGCCATAAATTAAGATATAAGTGTGATATATCATTTTACTCGGGAGAACGTCTACATTCAGAATATATAAATAAAAATATATGTTATGAACAAAAAAAAATCCTCTTTAACTACTTGACGGATTTTTATGGGGTGGAGAATTTTCTCAAGTGTTTTGAAACTTAAATGAAAGTAATTTTTTAAGAATTTTGATTAGTATAATATACAAACCTCTCTTAGTAAAACTTATTTATTACTTTAATTATTTTTTATTTATTCCTTTTCGCTACCGTAACGCCAAGAGATAATAACAATTATTTTTCATTATTTTTCCATCCCTTTCTCTCAAGCCATTTTATTTATGCTTCTCTCATACGTATAATAAGAAAAGAGAGAAGGAAAATCAAGGGAGGTGAAAAATTCCAAGGAGAAAAGAAAAAAAAAAGAGATAGAAAGGATGGATGGATGGATGGATAAAAGAAGAGGGGGAGAGAAGCCTTTTAAGGGAAATTAGTTCATCTACACGCAACATTTAGATTGATGACAGGGCATCAAGAAAATACTATCTGCACAACCCACCGTCTCATTAATTTATAGAAATTAAATCTAGTGTAAAACAACTTTTTTTTTTTAATTCTAATATATCGTCGGAAACTAAATATATGTCGACACGAAAAATCTGGTGTGACAAGCACAGAACACCACTACCTTCGGTAATCGAAAGTTGTGTGCTGTGCTCCAGTCACACCAGATTTTTATTATAGATACAGCATTAAAAAAAGAAAGGGAGGAAGCATGAGGCTTCAAATAAAGTACCACTTTAGTTTGGCGTATTTTGGTCAAATAAAAAATTACTGTCATCAAAAAAGACGTTTAAATATCAAATTTCACACCTCAAGCTAATCGGGAAGTCTTTTGAAAATAGATTAATTCGCGTAGAGTTTCAAATAAAGTAACACATTTGTTTGTTCTATTTTTATAAAACTTGCATACAATTGTTGTCACCAAAAAATGATCCTTAAATATCAAATTTCACACCTCCATCTCATCGGGAAGTCTTTTGAAATTAGATTAATTCGCGTGAAGTTTCAAATAAAGTACCACATTAGTTTGGTCTATTTTGGTAAAACCCAACTCACAATTTGCGTCATCAAAAATGACCCTTAAATATCAAATTTCACACCTATAGCTCATCGGGAAGTGTCCTAAACAAAGACTAAAAGTTGGTGACCTTGAAAGACTAAGTTAAATAAAAGCATTTAAAAATATTTAAATTTAAATAATTAAAAATAAAATTTTATTTTAATTATTTAAATCCCACAAATAATTGAAATTTATTAAAATTTATTCAAATACAGTGTATAAATTAATTTAAATCACTCTTATTTATAAATTTTAATAATTGACAAAAATGAAATAAAATTTAATATATAAATCTGATTAATTATAAAATAATAATTATGAGAATTTATTTAAACTTTTTCTTTGATTTGCATATACTTAAAAGCTACTTAACGAATTTTTATGGGGTTTTATTTTTTATTATATCGTGGATTTTATTTTCGGAAATTTTACTGGAAAAGTAACAATGACGGGCAAAGGGTACAATTTAATCTTAAAAATCAAGTCACATTTTCCGATTTTATTAGACTTTCTACACAAACATTTAAAATTCAAAAAGTAGTCCGTGACGTCATCCATACTAATTAAAAGCGGAGTGAGAAAGAGAAATGATCTCCTATTTGAAAATAAAAACTTTTGCGAGAAAATCTCCCAAGATTTGGTCCATTGCTCATCATAAATGGGAAGTCGTCGTCTTCATAGAATGCATAAAGCAAAAAAAAAAAAAAAAAAGGTGGAGGAGCTGGGAAGCAGCGCCGGAAACTCTTAGGTATATTGCCGGAAGACGTGTTCGGCATTGGGAATATACTCAGGTTGAAGATGAGTCAACCCACACACGTTTATTTATTTATTTATTTATTTTACGCTCTCTATCTCACTCTATAAATATATATTACTACTTAGAAGCCAAAGGGAATAAATGTGATTTAATTAAAAATGAAATTACGTCATAAATTACATTTTTTTTTTTTTTTTTTAATTATTCTATCTAAAAAGTGATTTTTTTTTTTTAATTTACGTCTTTATTTTTTTGAATTTCTCATTTTCTTCCAAATGACAAATAAATGGATGCTTTCATTTGTTATCTTTTTAATAAGAATTTTGATTTCTACTTAAATGCTTTTATTTAACTTACTCTTTCAAGGTCACCAACTTATATAATTATAGTCTTTGTTTAGGACACTTCCCGATGAGCTAGAGGTGTGAAATTTGATATTTAAGGGTCATTTTTGATGACGCAAATTGTCAGTCGGTTTTTACCAAAATAAATCAAACTAATGTGGTACTTTATTTGAAACTTCACGTGAATTAATCTAATTTCAAAAGACTTCCCGATGAGCTTAAGGTGTGAAATTTGATATTTAAGCGTCTTTTTTGATGACAATTAATAATTTTGAAATTGAAGAAGTCGCTTTGTTGACCCACAGTGAACGATACTCCAGGAGTTAATTTTTTTTTTTTTTTGTAGATCATGAGGGTTTATGCCTTAATTTAAATGCTTTTCTTTGAAATACCGAAATAAATATTAATTAAAATTAATCAAATGTTTTTGGTTCGTGGCTTCACTGCACGATGCACCCGGAGTAAACAAACGTTTTAATGCTGTTTGTTAAAAAATTTTCCTTCAAATAAGAAAGATCATTGTGTGGTTTTATGAAATCACGATGCAAGTGAAACTTTTTTTTCGGATCGTAGGCGTTTAACTGAAAATTATTCAATTAAGGGTATTAAAATCGCGTTTTTAAATCTTAACTTAATAATTGGAAAATGGGAAATCAATAGACGCATGTTAAAGACTGAGAACAATATTTATTTAATAATTGAAAATTTGAATCATTTTAAATTTATTTTAAAAATTATCAATTTAAAAATTGAATAATTAAATCTCACAATTATCTTTTTATAATTCGTCATATATATTAAATTTCAACTTTCCTATTTTTGTCATCACGGTCTTTGACGTCACGGCTTGAAACGCGAAAAATTTGAGAGGATCAAATAAAAGTTTCACTTTAAAAAAAAAGAAATATTTTATACATTCCTAGGTAATATGGTATCTTTATTTAAAAAGACCGATCGTTGCCTATTTGTTTTCATCTATTCCTCTCTCTCTCTCTCTCTCTTTCTTTCATTTAATGTTAATTTGTAAGAGACTTGTAATCGAGTCTCTCTCGAGGGCTGATTGGAATGACCTTTTCGTGTGGTCATCTCTAACCTCTTTTTTTTTTTATTGCCTGCTGAGAGACTCCTTCCTCCTTTATTACCTCTAAACGAAGAAAAGACATTCATTCTCTTTCTCTCTCTCTCTCTCCCTTACCTATCTATATCTCTCTTTTATCACATCCTATATATTTGTGTGTTTGACATCTTTAAAAGATACCTTAGTGTTTTATTTTATTTAAACAAAAAAAAAAAGGACTTAAAGGAGATGTCTTTCTGTAATTAAAGAGAGATCTAAATCAATCGATTTTTTTCTCTGCATAAGATATATTTTTGTTTATATATTCTGAAAGTGGACGTTCTCCCGAGTAAAATGATATATCACACTTGTATCTTAATTTGTGGCAGTTATGTGAAAATTAAATATTTCATGGCTGCACTTGGAGCATCTCTAATTAAAAATAATAAATAACAATTAAAAAATTTAATTTTAATTATAGAAGTGAGATTTAAATACATTAATTAAAATTATTTATTATTGAATAAATAGATAGATATTAAAAAAAAAAAAAATTTTATCTAATTAATGATCTCTCTCTTAAATCCCTCTAATATTTGTTAGTATGTATAAATACATAATTGAATGTTTGGTCACAAAGCACAAATCCATTTTAATTAATTAATCTCAATCCATATAAAGGACAAAAATGCAAAAGTTAATATAATTAATTATAGAATAATAATTGTGAGATTTAATTTTAACTTTTCATTAACTCCGAATCTACTTGACGGATTTTCATGGGATTTTTTTCTAAAAATAGAGAATTTTTTGAGGGGGTTATTTTATTTTTAATCAAACTCATTTAGGACTCATAAGGAAATTCTAAAAATGTATTCTAAATAAATAAAATAAATTATAACCCAATATTAAATTTCATTTTTCCAATTTATCTTGTGCGTTATTTAAATTGAATCCTTTCCCTTCTTGGGTTATATTATTAATAATATAAGATATAAGATTTAATTTTTAATTTTAAAATATTTATATGTCTCATTATCTATGAAACCACTTGACGGATTTTCATGTTTTTTTTTTTTTTATTATAAAATAAATAATTTTCCTTATTTAATCTCTTCTGGCTGCTCCATCTTTCACTTAATTTACAGCCATTGGTTAATTTATTTATTCTGAAAGAGATGTTAAACTAAATATTAACAGCGTGTAAGAGATAAATAGAATTTAATCAAAATTTCATTTGATATCGTTGCGCCTAATTTATAGATAACCAGTACAGAAAAGATTCAACTCAGGTTGCCTATCTACAGGCGTGTTTCAGTTTTTATTTAATTTAATCTATTACTTGTATTTGTCAAGATTATTAAAAATAAAATTTGTTTCCACTTTTTTATATAAGGATAAGAAGATGTTGAGATCTCGCCTCTTATAATAGGGATCAATATTTCGCTTCCCGTTTTGACTGACATAATTTTTCTATATTTTCACTATTCAAAATACAATCTAACATAAAAATAAATAGAATATATTTAAAATTAAAAAAAAAATCGTTAGAGCCGTTTTCGAGAACTGATGTGCTTACAAACTTACATTGCTCGTTTAAGGAGGTTCAGGAGCGACGTTGAAACGTAAAAAACTAGACTATTATAAGGAATTTTTCAATGCGGTTTTTTTTTTTATGAATTAAATTCAAAAGAGATTATTGGAGTATGGAGCTATAATTTTTTTAAATGACTTATTAAAAAATTATCGTAATTAATTTTTTTGTTATCAAGCAAATACAAAAAAACAATCTGTCCCAATAATCTTTAATTTCTTTTAAATTTAAAAGTGAATTTATTGTTATTATTAATCACATATAAATTAAGAAATTTTTAAAATAAGGTTAGATGATTTATTTAAAAATCAACTGTCAAATTAGTTCAACATTCTTGCAATAGATGGCAGGCTAGTCTAACAGCCGATCCCCTAATACGGCCTATATTTATATATTTTTATGCTTTTATAGAAGATACATCTATATATATAAAAATGAAATGGAAAAAATGTATGTATGTATGTATGTATGTATGTATATGTTCTATAGAAATCCACAATTTCCAATGAATCTATTTGAAATTAAGTACACATATAGTACATGGACCAGGGAGTAACGTAGTAATAATTTGAATCTCTAAATATTTCTGGGGAATTAATTATAATCAAATTTCTTCAATATCTGGATAAAAATTTAGATTTTTGACATCTTTATGACATGATTTATAAATAATCCCTTTTGTTTTCCTAGACAGTACCTCACTTGGACTCAAGGTTCTTTCTTAAAATTTGTAATGCAAAAAAAAAACTAACAAAATCCAAAGGCGAGCAAGGGGTCCAGGGGCGCAGCCCCCTGGCTAGGGAAAGCCCGCCGAAGGCGGGCTTTGCGACTAGTAATATATAATAACATTTATAAAGTATTTATTGTTAAAAGATCAATGAAAATCAACCAAATGCATTAAATATTATTAGCTACCATTCTGACATCTCTTGGCAAATTTTTGAATTACTTGATTTTTTGGGCATACTTTTTATGACACACTACGCCATATTATCGGGAAAAAAATGCGTAACACACTTCGCTCCTATTCCGCCTTAATAGTATAAGATAAGAATACTTATTAATTCCTGCTTTAAGGTGAAACTTAAAGATGAAAAAAAAAATGAGGCATGGTGGAGGAGGGAGGTGGATGGTTATTGACAACATAGCCTCAATCTCTCTTGTATCTTACCATTACTGTTTGTTCGTCCATTAAAGACACTCAAGATCCTCCTTTCTCTTTTTCTTTTCTTCAAAGGTAGGTTCCTCTGCCTCTTTTAATTTAACCTTGGAATTTGATAGGCTGTGGGCAGAAGTGAAAGGACCAATTAGACGAGTCTTGATATGCTCCGCCTCTCATGCATTTAACATCCCGGTGGAGGGGGTAACAGAGTTGTAGACCTCCTATTCAGGTCTATTCTCTAAAAAAAAACTGACGTTAAAATTTAAAATAATACAAATGGGTGTTAAAAAGTAATCTAAAAACAATCAGCGTAAAAAATCACTACCTTGCCTAAAATAGCTATTCGGTAAACAAAAACTTTAAAACCAAAACGTTAATATTTAGTAAATAGTGTTAAAAATTAATGTGGGTGCTTTTAATATTTTAACGTCGTGTTTAAAATAAAAATGGCGTCATTAACCTAAAAAGTAAGGTTATGATTTTGATAGCTTTGAAATAAAAGCAACATGTTAACGTCGCTGTTAAAACTTTGTTTATAGAATTTTAACGCTGATTGTTTTTACATTACTTTTTAAACACCCATTTGTTTATTTTAAATTTTAACGTCTGTTTTTAGATAATAGACCTGATTATGATTAATTTTGCTTGGATTTCCATTCTTAATAAAAAAAGTCCTTGCTTTTATTTATAACTTAATTTAAACTATCCTTGGTTAGTTATGACAATCTAGTTTATGTCCGTCCGTCCGTCACTTATGGGTTATAAATGTCAAAACTGTTTTATGTTAAAATTTATGTTGGACATAAACCTCACTCTCTTTGATCATAATAACTATTAAAATAAAAAAAAAAGGAACAAAAAAAAAAACAACTTGGATTGAGTGGATCAACTTGGGGATAAACTACTGGATGATGTTGTTCAAAAGCGCATTAAATGCAAGCCCCCCTAAATAGTCACAAAAACACTACGCGTGTCAATGTTGTTTTGTTTAAGGCCGTATTAAGGATTAAAAGGGTCTCTATTATAGGAAATCTATTATTTTGGGTTGTTACAAAACAACCAGATAACCTTCATAATGTCTTTTTAATTAAAACTAATAGAGGAAAATATTTTTTATTATATATTCTAAAAGGCGCCATTTTTCTGAGCTAAATGATATGTCACACTTGTATATGAATTTATTACAACTAGATTAAAAAGACTCTTTTTGTTTGAGGTGAGCGCGTCATCCGCCATTTTTTTTTTAATATTGTAAACAAACAAGAATAAATAATTATTTAATTTTTAATAATTGCAACAATATATTTTTTTTTAATTTATAAATAATTAATTAATTAAATTATTTGATTATTAAAAATTAATATTATTAACCATTTCACTAAAGTTTTTTAATTACATTTTCGTTGTTGTTGTTGTTGTGATTTGATCGCTGAATTCATTCATTCCCGTTTAGTTGGCTAACCCTTCGCTTTCTCTCCCATTAATAAACTTGGCACATTTCCTTATTTCCCTCCCTTCCACTCATTCCAAACTCCTCCCCCTCCCCTCCCCCACCCATGTCCCCCTCTTGTCTTGTGCCAAGTATCGACTTGACTGAATCGAAAAACCTTTCAACGATATTCTTTCTTTCTCTTTCTTTTATTTCTAAAAGATTTATTTTCTTTAAACAATTCCAACAAACCAGAAATTTGAATTTAATAATATATTTGATCTGTCAAACAACAACAACAACAAAAAAAGACATATTTGTCATACATCTTAAACGGATTATCGTATTCTAATCTAAATGCTTTGTTGACTAAAAATAAAATTTTCATTGTTGAATGCCAATTAAAAATAAATAATTAATTAATAATAAAATTTACAAACAATAAATTTTATTTAATTATTGCATTTTTTTTCTTTTGTTGTGTTTTAAATTTAAAATATTATTATTATTATTAATAATTAATGATTTAAAAAAATAGATATTAGTTTACTATTCGCATGGTCTGCTTTTCATGGACTTGAAAGTGATTTTTAAACAATTGCAACAATTAGCTTAAAAAAAAAATAGTCAATCAAAAGTTGTTTTACATAAAAAAATTCTCCACTACTAAAAAAAAAAGAATCCTATTTAAATGAATATTTATTCTGTTTAGAAATCTTTGAAAATATTTTTTTCCTTTGATAACATATTATTTATTGTTTAAATTCTAAAAGTCAGCATTTTTCTGATTTAAATGATACTCCATACTTGTAACTAATTTTTCATTTTTATAGGTTAAAAAATTATTTTTTGTTTGAAGTGAAAGCGTCCTCCGCCATTTTTTTTTTTTTAATAAATAAAACAACAACAATAAATAATTAAAAAATTTTATTGTTAATAAATTTTAGATAGAATTGTTATATATTCAATTATAATTAAAAATTATTTTTTTACGAAAAATATATATTATTTTAATTAAATATAAAAATTAATTATTTTTAATTATAATTGAATATAACAATTGTATTTAAAATTTATTACCATTTAAATTTTTCTTATTGTTGTGGTTTTATTTATAAAAAAAAAAGAAATGGCGGATGACGCTTTCACTTCAAACAAAAAATCATTTTTTTAATCTATTAAAATCAAATTTAGATACAAGTATGGGGTATCATTTAAATCAGAAAAATGGTAGCTTTTAGAATTCAAATAATAAAAAATATATTATCTAAGGGAAAAAAATTTTTAAAAAGAATAAATATTCATTGAATTATTATTCTTTTTTTTTGGATTTTTTTTTATATAAAACAACAATGTTGAATTTTTACAATCGTTTAAAAATGACTTTCAAATAGGGAGTCCACGAAAAGCAGACCATGCGACTAGTAAACTAATATCAATTCTAATCTCGTTTGTTTCTTTTTAAACCATAATTAATAATAATAATAATATTTTAAACTTAAAACACAACAAGAAAAAAAAATGCATAAATTAAATTCTTAAACAACTTAAAAACAACAACAAAAAAGTTGACAAAGACTTTGTTTCTTTTTCACACACACATAGCCATGTTTGTTTAAACCGATTATGTGTTTTTTTTTCTCCTTCTCAAGTTTTAAAATTAATAAATCATATTTTAATCACTTTTTGTTTGCAAACTTAACGAAAAAAAAAAAAACTTCTTTTAAAATTATTATAACTTAATGATGACTCAAAAAAAAAAAAAAGATTCCCTCTCTTTTGAATCTGTTTTCAAAAACTCCCAAGTTTATCAATCAATCTTTAAATTGGTTCATTTTCCTTTTTCTTCTTTACTTATACAAAAAAAAAAAAAAATCTCTTTGAAAACTTAATTATCAAAGAATAATTAGTGAATATTCCTGAGGGATATAAGAAGAAGATCAACAACAACAACAACAAAGTTGTTGTTTTTTTGGATTAATTAACTTGATAGAGTTTTATTTATTATAATAAGAGAGAACGATGTCTGTCTCTTTGTTTTTTTTTTCCACTTTTAATTAATGAAATGGAAGCGTAAATAAATTGTGACGTAAAATTGGATGGATGAATTTGCTTCGTATCTACATCCCCACGTTCAAAATGATCATTATTTAATAATAAAATTGTAGGAGAAAGCTGAGCAGTAACTAAGAGTTGGAGTTTCTTTGAACTGTAACTAATTCTTTGTAGCAACTAGTAATTGGGAACTAGATCCTTTTAGCTGGAACTACATGTAGTAACAGTTACCTAAATCCCTCTTTTTGTCAAGAACTTGTAACTAGATTCTATTATTTGTATGAATCTTTAATAAATGACTAATCTCCTAAAAAAAAACTAAGAACGAGATCTTTTTTCTAGTTACCTCACGACAGAAGAAGAGGAACTAGGTCATCTTGGCAGGAACAGCTAACTAAACTGAACAGTTAACTTAACTTCTTTTTGTCAAGACTTGTACCTAAATCCTCTTCTTCGTATGAATCTTTAATATCTTACTAGTTCTCTAAAACGGTAGGAATTAGGAAGTGAGATATCTTTTTGCACAGTAATCTGCTTAGATCTTTTCTTTTCTGGAATCTGTAATATTTAACTAGTTCCCTAAAATTCTAAAATGGAAGGAACTTAGAAGTAGATCTTCTTTTTGAACAGTGACCTGCAAGTTGGAATTATCTAAGGAATTATTAACTGGGAAGAGGATCCTCTTGACTGGAACTAGTAACAGTTAATTAGATCCTCTCTTTGTGGGAATTTGTAAAATTTAACTAGTTCCCTAAAATTGAAGGAGGAAGTAAATCTTATTTTCGCACAATAACCTGCAACTTGGAACTAGTTCTCTCACAATATAAGAAATTGCTAACTATATCTTCTTGACTGGAACATTTTTAACTAGATCATTTCAAGAACTAACTAAATCCCCTTAATGAACTTTATAATTAGTTACCATATCTAAGGAAACTAAATAACTGAGAATATCCTTTTTTTGGACAGCATCTTGTAACTTTGAACAAGTTCTATCAAAATAGAATGAACTACTAACTGAGAAGAGACCCTTCCTTTTGGTTGGAACTACACAGTTACGCTAGATTCTTTTAAAAATGTGACCTAGAACCTGTAACTTGTAATTAGTTTCCTAAAATGGAAGAACTACAGTAGTTTCTGCTAAAAATCAATCAACCCTCCAGATAATAGTTCTTTTTATTATGTGAAATAGTTTACAGATAGTAGTTTAAGTCAAAAGATAGTAGGTCTAACCTATAGTTACAAGTTCCTGACTAAAAAGCCAAGTAGTTGTTAATTTCTTTTATTTTGGGAGAACTATTAGCAGACACATATATATTATCAGTATCAGCTAAAAATCTACATTCGCTAGAGTTCTGACCCACTCAACTAAGTCCACACATTCAAACCTAATTTTAGAGCGTTTAATGAGTATTTACGTATTTGTTGTGAGAAATAGATTCTCTAAAAAGTTATAAAATATAAAACAGGAATGATTAAGTTAAGATCTCGTTTTCACACATACAGTACACACATAAATTTGAATTTTATTTATAGTTATAAACTACCTTTATTGCATATATAAAAAATGTATTAAATTGGTTTATCGCTAACATTTAATATCGTAAAATATTTTAATATAAATATAATAAAAAATATATCTATTAGATAAAAAGTTTCTCCTATAAAATGTTTTATTTATCTCTCTATTTTCATTGGACCGTATTTTTTTTTTAAATAATATATATTCCGTCATATGCCTTGATTCCAATGTGGCTTAAGATTGGAGCTAAACTTTCTAATACTAATTTCCGGTGTTTTACCATTTTTTTTTCTTGCCAAGGGCTCACATCTTGTGGGTACGTGGATTGTGACCACGAGCTGCCCTATCTGGGACTGGCAGTGCTTTTCTTTGCATGTCAGTCTCATCCCTTCTATATTTTCAATAGGCGTTAGACCGTGCGACGGGCCGGCCTGTTTTATTCCTACTATACCTACCCCCACCCTCCTCTTGGCTGGAACTAGTAAGAGTTAATTAGATCCGATGTTTTATGGAATCTGTAATAATTAACTAGTTACCTAAAATGGATGGAACTTAGAAGTAGATATTTTTTTGGGAAGTAACCTGCAAGTTGGAACTAGTTCTCTCATGATATAAAGAGTTATTAAGCTGGAACCAGTTACAGTTAATTCGATCCTCTCTTTGTGGGAATCTGTAATATTTAACTATAATAGTTCCCTAAAATGGAAGGAACTAGGAAGTAGATCTTTTTTTTTTTGCACAATAACCTGCAACTTGGAACTGTCCACCCTCCGCCCACCCCGCACCGCGGGAATTAAGACAAAGAAAGAAGACCATTTTTTCTTTTTCACAGATATAAGAAATTAAATTTGTATTCTTCTTTAGAATCAATATACCCTAGTAAATTCTCTTCAAATTTCTCAGAAACAGACATTCAGGAATGTGTTTTTTTTATGGGTTCAGAAATGGCATCACAGGGGAAAAGGAGAAGACTAATCAACCCAAATGACCTTTATGGTCACCAATTAAGTTCAGATTTATTGAAGGATCATGTTCAATTTTGAATAGAGTTGGTGATACCAGTAGGACCATCGATCGGATAAAATTGGAAAGAAAGTATCAGCTCTGGAAATTTCGGCAATTTATTTGAGTTTTTTTTTTTCATTCTAGAATCCTCTTTATATAGAGAAAAGGAGGATTGAACTAGTGATAGCTCATTATTTTGGGATTTTCTTTCAATCGGCTTTGATAAGCATCTGTCCAATTAGTCATTCAGAATTCATGTTTAAAGGGGGATCTGTAAAAGAGAAAGAGAAATATCGTTTTTTCAAGAAAATGTATCCTAGGAATCAGTAACTTCTTAAAAAATACTGAAATTATACAATTTTTAATTTGTTGAAGTTTGCAAGAGTTACGCTGCACAATCAGAAGACCCACGTAGATCCTAAAGTAACACTCAGATACAATAAAGTTAAATACTGATTCATATTTATTTTATAAATTTTACCATACTCAATAAAATAGTACAAAATTCAAAATACTAGTAACAATTACTTTGCAATTGGAACAATACCAAGAATTCATTATGTTCTTAAATTTAATCAAAGAACAGTTATTTGTTGAGCTGCTTTGCTGTCTGTGTGCTTGTTGCGCCCGCGTGGTCGTTACAGCGGTCGAGTGTCCCACCCCGGATAATCCGGCCAACGGGAAGGCCATTTACACATCAACATCCTACAATTCGGTGGTCACATATGAATGTAAATACGGTTTCACTTTGGGCGGTGAGTCAACTAGACGATGTGGCGCTGATAGAAAATGGAGCGGTCATCAACCACAATGCAAAGGTCGGTCTTCGTTTTATTATCTCTTAAAAAGTTGGGAAAATTCTTCATTTTTTTTTTTCTTGTTGTATGATTCTGATATATCTTTGAGCCTTTAATTCAATTATTTTTTAATCTAATAGAGCGAAACACTTGAATGATTTTTTGGAATTTTTAATATCAGTCACGCCCCTCTTATCTGTTTTCCGTTTGACTGCATGAACAAATTTCTTTTTCTTCAACTAAAAAGAAAAATCGAATAGACACACGGCCTATCTGATACAGATTTATCAAAATTCTACACTTCTAGTATTTATTTTTCCTCCATTAGTACTATGGCAATCATTAGCAAACTAGAGCTTAGGCATGCGAAATCAAAAAATCAACAAAGTACTAATACACTCATGTCTATTTGCTTCATGTTCTGGCTCAATAATGAAATCAATTTTTGATTGGAGATATTCACAAATAACATGATGTGTGGGTTATTTAAAAACCCCTCAAGATAGCGTTTTCTGCAGGTAGAAGAATATTTCAAGCTTATTGAATTGGGATTCCAAATTATTGTGTGAATGCTATACTTTTTATATTCCATTGAATGTTTAGTTTGTATGATTGAGTGTGTGAGAAAGAGAGAGTGATACTAAGTGGTCCGGAGGGTTGATGGTTGTTGGGCGAGAGCAGAGATCAACTGCGGCCACCCGGGTATCCTGCACAACGGCTGGATCGAGAACATCGAGGCAGGCTTCGGACTTGGTGCGAGTCTCATCTTCCGCTGCCACGACGGGATGTTGCTGTCTGGGAATTCCTCCAGCGTGTGCCAGATCGACGGCACCTGGCGTTACCCTCTGCCCCAGTGCCTGGGTGAGTCTCAGCCAATGATCTGATCTGTGCACTCGCCCGACACCTTCACCCGGCCGTGTCGTCTATTCAAACTTATTTTCAGGATTTTAGAAACTTTTATTTCAGTATCATATGGAATTTGAAAAGGAATAATTAAACGAGAATCAATTTATTAACAATAAAATAAGAAACTAATAGTCTTTAAGGTATCTAATTTTCAAACCCGATTTGTTTTGCAATTCTGATTTTGTACCTTCAGTAATGGTGTATATAAGAATTCAGTTTTAGTGATAGTCAATTGTGGCAGGTAAAATTGCGGAGATAGGGCGGTTTGCGAGTAATTCTGCTAATAGTGGCAGGTATAATTGCGGAGATAATTCTGCTGCTCTTATGCTCTTTAGGTCCAAATTTAGCTACTTCATAGGTTATCTTTTCAATTTTCAAATTGCAGATCTGTTATGGTTAAAATTCCTGTTAAAAGTATTTAAAGCAAAGTATGAAGTTTTCTTCTTTTTAATGATACTGTAGGCAATACAGTTTCTGTATTTTGTTTTTAATGTTTTTATTCTTGCAAATAAATTATATCCGAAAATTCCCTAAAAATTCGCACCCCCAACATTAGATTTTCTTGTTTTTTTTTTTCCTGAAATATCCACTTCATAAGTTCATTTTTTATTATAATTACGGATCAGTTTTTTTCTGAGTGTTTGTGTATTTCCAACAGCACCTTGCGTGGTACCTGGCGTGCAACACGGACGTGTCGAGTTATTAGGCCGACCAGGCAACGACACATCAAGCACAACTACCCTGGCAGCTGCAGTGGCTGCAGTTGTGGCACACGGCGAACGTCTAGCCGTACACTGCAACCACAGCTACGAATTCCTGGCCTCGCTCACCCCAGTTGTATGCAATAATGGCACTTGGACACATATGCCTAAATGTGAACCGGCACGATGTAAACGTTTACCAAAAGCTCCTCGCAATGGAATGGTGATTGCACCAAAAATTGAACATGGCATGCTTGCTAAATTCACCTGCCGTGATGGATATACTCTACGCGGTGGAGAAACTAATATTTGTCAGTTTGGAAATTGGACTGGCGAAACACCTTACTGCCAAGAAGGTAAGATGTGTTCTATAACCTAAAAATGATCTCACTCCGAATAATATTCTTCCAGCTTCCATAATGGGAATTCTTTTAATAAAACTGAGGGGTCTCGATTGAATTGAATTTTAAATGCCATCAGTGTACGCAATCACCTAATACATTCCTAGATCCCATTCCACAACTTCCAAGAATCTACAGATAACTTGCCAAATGTCATTCCGTTAACTGTAGGTCGAGTGAACTCACTTGGCGACCCTTGGGAATATCACTATTCCTAAGGCAACAGGGAGAGACTTTGGATTTTTAAAGGATCCAAACTCATTACACCCTAAAAAAATACTTTCTCCTATTTTTAAATGTTATGTGCTGGTCAATCCGAAGTCCAAATATGAAAGTTACTCAAAAATAAAGCAGAGTTTTGAGTTCTTAAGCGATGGTTGAATGGAATATGACCTATACTTGTCACCTCCCAATATTTGTCACTCGATTTTAACATGCGAGAGTCTGTCAGGTAAGGGTATATCTAAACCTATGGGTTCTTTTTTCCATTGTACCAAATGTTAGCAAAACCAGGTTTCCATAAATATGTAGATTTATTTTTTTCTTTGTGTACATTCATTCTAGAGTAATATTAAGAACCGAGTATTTGAATCAATCTTATTAATTCTTCTCATTCCTGCTTCTTAGTGATATTGATTTTAAATAAAAAAAAAAAAAAAATTACCAACCGTAAGATTATTTGACCTCTTTTTCAGTGGAGAGAGAGAAAAAGAAATTCTTTTTTTTTTCTTATAAAATAACGATTAAATTAATTTTACCTCAAAGTTAACGAATTAAAGAAAAAGGAATTTGACAGATGGCAAATGTAATTACAAGTTAGTTCAATATAACAAGATCAAAAAATGGAGGATGAGGATCCACTTTTTTTTTTTTTTTATTTACTTCCTCAAAACGGGAGATTTGTTTTGACAATGTTTTAATTTGATGAATACCAGAGTATGTCTGTCACTCTTTTAGTTTGTATGTTCCAAACGCAAAAAAAAAATATTTTATCTTTTAAAATAGAGGAGTGGAGGGTGAATTATAAATTCGGCTAATCTTTACTATAAAGTTCGCTCACTACACATGACGCTTCATTCATGATTCTTTCGTTCTCTACTTTGGGATTCGTTCTTAATACCTCCAAAATTTTTTAACACCATGACACATGATATATACGTTTTATGTATTAAAGTTTTGCCCATTCGATATTCATATTTTAAAACAAAGTTATCTCTTTGTTCCACAATGAATTATCAAATCCCGTTTAAGACGAATTAAGGTATGGATCTCCTTTTTAATTTTATAACAACTTACAGGGATCCCGTCTGTTTTCGTCTATTGTATTTCATGATTCTTATGTGTTCTGCTTACTTTAGGTAAGAAAACTGTGAGTGTTTTTTTTTTTTTATTGGCGAGGCCAAACATCCCATTGTCCCTGGGAATCGACCCCAGGATCTCCAGCCTTTCCGGATGGGATGTTTGGCCTTGCCAATAAAAAAACACTCAGTCCTGTTAAATATATCTATGACTAGTTAAGTCCGAATCGAGGTATATTATTCAAATATATAGATCTCGGAAAAATATTTATATTACTTTTGGTAATTTTCGGCTTCGGTCAGAAAAATTCAATTCGATTCGGTAGCCCTTTGGGGCTCGCAATTTTATTTTTTAAAAGCTACCGATTCGCTTCTAATTTTTTTTTCTTCTTAATTTCTTGGCCTTGGAAAATCCTAAATGGATTATTTAACCATTTGGCCAAGATTCGCTTCTAATTAAATAGTAAACCCAACCAAAACGACAATAACGTGTTAGTGACAAAACAACATGTGCGAACGAAACTAAAAACCGAAAGTATCATGAACGAAGAACTAAGGTAAAAAAAGAACTAGGAAAGTGTAACCTACCGAACCGCTTCAAACTCAATAGTTTCTGACCGATGTAAAACGAACTGAAACGACACCAGTGACAAAACACATTATTTGCCAACGAAACTAAAGACCGAAAGTATCATGAACGAAGAACTAATGTCAAAAAAATAACTAGGAAAATGTAACCTATCAATATCGAAGAACTAATGTCAATAAAAAGAACTAGGAAAGTGTAACCTACCGAACCGCTTCAAACTCAATAGTTTCTGACCGATGTAAAACGAACTGAAACGACACCAGTGACAAAACACATCATGTGCCAACGAAACTAAAAACCGAAAGTATCATGAACGAAGAACTAAGGTAAAAAAAGAACTAGGAAAGTGTAAGCCAGCGCCATCTAGTGAGCGAATCTTATAGTAAAGATTAATACCCGTATTCATAGTCATTGCTTGAGGAACAAGGAATCCTTATGTCTTTATAAATGTATAGATATAAGGATTCCTTCTTCCTCAAGGAACGACTATGAATACGGGAATTAGCATACCAGAAATTCTAATAATTTACGACATTCTTTCAATTAAACTTGATATAGATGAAATAGTAATCTCAATATCGGATTTGGAGGGGTAAGGTTTTCCAGTGACGCAATTTATCTGCTATAGTTTAAATAATAATATTACATTACGTTAAAATTCAATATTAAATTTCAAAATAAATAAAATTGTTTCTTTTTTTTTTTTTAAATAAAATGTATATATTTTTTTTCTTCTTAATAATTTCCGGCAATATTCTTATTTTTTTTTAAGACCTTCGCTTGAAATTAGATTATTTAGACTTCATTTTTTTTTTATAATAATATTTTAGAAAGCTAAAAATAATTGAATTTAGTAAAAGCAGAAGGGAAAATAAGAAAATGTGACTTGAATTTGATGGAAATTAAAGAGGGGATAAGGAAAAAAAATCTGCTGTTGCTAAACGAACGTCTTTCTTTTACCTACTTGATTGATTGGTGGTGGGGGGGTTCTCTTCACTACGACTTTTAAGATCTATATACCCGGGGATATCTAGGAATGTCCATTCCTTGAAACTGATGGTTATTTACACCTAATGTTCCAGTAGAGACGCTCGACTTGTTTGGATTTTTGCGGCTAGCATATAATATCCTAATAGCCGCCATTTTTCTGATTAAAATGATATATCACACATATATCTAAATTGATTGCAATTAGTTTAAAAAGTTTTCAGAAAAATGGCGCCTATTAGAATATATAATAAAAATACATAAGTTATGTTTTAATTAAAATTTTTTTTTTTTTTTTTTTCAGTATATTGCCCATTTCCCGGTTATATTGATAACGGCAAAGTGATGCTCGTAGGCAACATGGGACTCTATGATTATCGACCCTACGTGCGAAAAGTCACTAATAACAAACAAATCATGTACGATTGCGATAAGGGCTACGTGCTTGCCGAAGGGCCTCCGGGAGCCACTTGCATCGGAGGACAATGGTCCCCTAAGGAACTACCCAAGTAAGTTGCAAAGACGGCAAGATAAGAACGGGAAATCATACTATAGTATGTATATTCAGATACTAGCTACATAACCCGCTTTCTGCTTTTTTCAAAGAAATTTCTTTCATTTAATTATCTAAAAGAAAATTAAATTGATATTATTTTCAAGTTTCAAGACCCCATTAATTTAGGTAAACCTTGAGGGTTATTGCCCTAAAAAAGTTGTAGACAGATCATTAAAAATAAAATATGAAGACAAAGAACGCTTTATGTTCTTAAATCTAGGTACTTATAGTCTCTGCCTAAAAACGGTCTTTAAAAACCGAAAAATTCTCTACAAATTGGTAAAATCCCCATAAAAATCCGTCAAGTGGTTTCAGAGTTATAGATAAATAAAAATTAAAATAATTAAATCTTACAAAAATATTGTCTAATTAATAATATATTTAAAATTTTAAGTTTCCATTTTTTTTTCTTTATTTAATTAAATAAAAATTAATATATATAATTATTTATTGAATAATAAAAATTACGAGATTTAACTTTTTTAATTTTAAAATATTTATATCGCATTATCTCTGAAACTACTTGACGGATTTTCATGGGTTTTTTTTTATTACCAACGTATTTTAAGCTAGATTTTTATTTTTGGGAAACTTTTTATTCAAGAAGCAAAAGCAAAATTTTTTTTTTTTTTTTAATTCAGGTGTGTACCAGGACTTCATCCACGATTACGTTGGAGTCGTTCAGTGCGTGCCAAACGAGCATTAATGATGGGTGGCCACCATCAGCGTACGCATCAAACGTTACTTACACGCCAACATCGGCGTAGGAATAAGGGCCGTTCCGGTTCCGGCAGCAACAAACTCAAGAAGGGACCAGGACGTGGAAAAGGTCTGCGTGCAATCGATACTCTCTCTCTCTCTCCTCTACACCAACACCTCCCTCGCTCTGTCTGTATCTGACACTCTCCCTTTCTCTCCTTTCTCACAAACCACATGATTTACGTATCAACGCCCACAAACTAAAACTACTGTAGCGTATATAGACATACATAAAGATATTTTATATTCTTTTACTTTAAGGATATATTAATCTTCAACAATGACAAATTCACTTGTACAAAAACAAACTTTTTTTTATTTACTTATCACCGAATTTACCTTAAGCATTAAAAACTCTCAAAAAAAAAAAAAAAAAAAAAAAAAACGGTGCACTGAAGGCACGCACCAAACCCCTTTCTGAGGTTTCCTGATTGAAGGATCCGAACAATCAATTATTTCAATTTTGCAATTTTACTCTTTGGGATGAGTTTTTGTTATTTCAATCATATATCTCTCAAGTGTTGTTAAGAAGCGCATCAGACTACTTTAGAAAATTGATGTCCAGATACTCATTTCAAACCCTGTAGCAAATGTATGGGGTCGTGGGACCCCCACCAGGAGCGAAGTTCCTCACGCCTTTTCTTTAACTCCAAATATAATTTAATATAAAAATTATTTAAAAAAGAAAAAAATTATTTATTTTCTTAATATAGAAAGAGATAGAAAGAAAATTCTCTAGAGCCGGTGGGGGGTAGGCGTGGTCTCGCTTCGGCTAGCCTCACTTTTCTCCGCCGGTCGCTGTAACGCTTAACTCCAAATATAATTTAATATGAAAATTATTTAAAAAAAAAGAAAAGAATTATTTATTTTCTTAATATAGAAAGAGATAGAAGGAAATAACATTATGTGGTCTTATGAAACCACGATGAAAGTGGAACTTTTTTCGGATCGTAGACGTTTAACTGAAAATTTTCAGAAAATTATTCAATTAAGGGTATAAAAATCGCGTTTTTAATCTTAACTTAATAATTGAAAAATGGGAAATCAATAGACCCATGTTAAAAACTGAGAACAATATTTATTTAGTAATTGAAGATTTGAATCATTTTAAATTATTTAAAAAATTATATTTTAACAATTTAAAAATTGAATAATTAAATCTCACAATTATATTTTTATAATTCGTCATATATATTAAATTTCAACTTTCCTATTTTTGTCGTCACAGCTGTGACGTCATAACTTGTAGCGTCACGGCCTTTGACATCACGGCTTGTTTGTTGTTACATGATGTTTTCTGCCAATTCACCCTAGCGTCAAAAATAGTTTATAATCTTATATTATTTTGACAGCGATGCCTTGTGAGGTGATCACCAATGAGCCATTTGCAACGATTGAGGTAGTAAGAGCCGGTAAGAATCCAAATCAAACTTACTCACCGGGCACAGTGATTCGCCTTGTCTGCGGCGAGGGCTATCAATACAATTTGGATGGGAAAAATTCAACGGCAAGGTGTACACCGAGAGGAGTTTGGAAACCAATGAAGCCTGAGTGCGTCATCTGTAAGTAACGTTATTAATTACTAACAATTTTGATCAAATTATGCTACTACTCTGGTGTCGAATATCAAATTTTTTAATTTACATTTAAATAAATTAAAAATTGATGATACCAAAAAAAAAACAACAAAAACAATGATGAATTAATAACACGGGGCAACAATGATTTTGTTGACTGATAATTTGAAGCTATTCTTGGGTATTTGGGTAGCGCTGATTCCGAAAATGCCTTCAGTTTTGCCCCATCACGTCACATTTTATAGCTATAGAGAAAAGTCCATTTTTTTCGACCAGTGAGTGTACTTGTGTTTTTTTTTTGATGACGTTTTTGTTCATAATTTCGTTAATAATTAACAGATTTTTTCGAATGAATAATATTTAGAAAGCCAAAGAACTATGGAATATCGTGAATATATGTTTTTTGCATTCAGGGATATCTAAAATTGTATTAGGGGTGACCAAAGCAAAAAAAACTGAAAAAATTCGATTTTTCTAAACTTTAAGCCGTCTGCGGCACGTCTAAATGACCTCCGATTGGGTTGAAACTCAAAATTTATATGTATTATAACTATCTGCATATTTTTAAAGGGTGTGGTCTTAAGAAAATCCAGGTAATATAAAATTAGAGCTGCTTTAGAGCACATTTTCTATTGAAATTTTATTTTCTCTATAGCTCTAAAATCTGACGTGATGGGGCAAAACTGATGGCATTTTTGGAATCAGCGCTACCCACATACCCAAGAATAGCTTCAAATACTCAGTCAACAAAAAAAATGGCTTTTTATTGCCCTGTGTAATTTATTAGACGTGTTTTTAATTAAAACAGACAGTGTTTTTTTTTTTTTATTATTTATTAAGGGCTCAATATTTTATTTATTAAAATATGAGCAACACCTCAGATGCCTTTGAAGGTTGAAGAAAGAAGGGATAAAGAGAAAAGGTGATGATGGCACGTGGTTAGAGTACAAATCCCTGGATCAGTTTATCTCCTTTTTGGATGTTTGAAGAGAAAGAAAGATGGATAATGATGATACGAGGATATAAGAAGAAAAAAAAAAAAAAAGATGATCCGGTGGCCTAGGATAACAGAGAAGGAAAATTCCTTCTTATCATTCTTATTAAATCGGAAAGCTTGCCTCTTTAAAAAAAAAAAAAAAGAATTTATTATTTTTCTTCTTTTGGATTTATTTTAAGTCACATGGTCAGAGTCGCTTATATCTAATATCCTATCAAAATGTAGATAATAAACTTAAAAACTGCAAAAACCAAGCTCAAGAACTTGAAATTATACATTTTAATTTATTTACCGTTAATGAAGTTAAACACAATGGACGATTTGCGAGAAAAAATATCGTAAAAACGAAAAAAAATGTAACTGACAGCGAGAAATGAGTATTATTTTATGCGACGTTGCCGGACTGGTCTGAGTCTCATTTTTAAATATTGGCGACTGTCATTTTCGAGAATTTTTTTTATTTTCTTGTTAAAATATCTTTAAAAGCCTTCGGCAGAAACTTTTGATTTTATGTTTACCGTATTCCTCAGAAGTGAGTTGATAAATTGTAAGTTTTTTGTTTTTGTATCTATTGCAGAGGTGGCTATATAATTCGATATGTGTGCGTTTCGTCCACATTCCTCATTGATCAATGATTGTAGAGTTCTTTACCCGATGGGCGGAGATGTCCTAGGCCCCCAAATTATTCATCTAGGTCATTTAGATATTTACTAAGTGATAGAATGATCACAAGAAAAAACAAATAATATAACGGTAACTAAGATAATGGAACTTCTTCAAAATGTGGCCGTTTTCCACTAGAGCAGAATGCGTACTCCGAAATATATTATTGTACTCAATATTGTAAAAATGGACAAATTTGTCTGTATATTTTAATCATAAATTATTTAAATCGATTTGATGAAATTTAAAATAACTGAAAAAACATCCGTATCCCTTCCGATTGACCGATTTTAATCAAATTCTAGTTATAACATACTGGCATTATGTTTAAAATTCCATATAATATTTATAATTTTGTCTATATTTAGAGTACAAACAAAAGAAAATTAAAAGACCTAATTTATTTTTTAATTACTCTTTTGAAAAATCTGAGATTTTAATAATTAAAATAAAATATTTATTTTAACGTTACGCTTTAGAGAAATAGAGAGGTTTTCCCATCTCTCTGTTTAAACGACGATTACCTTTTATAAAATATTATCCCTTTATATAGGAGGAAGCAATTTAATATTTATGGATATATGAAAATTGAATAACTCTAAAGTGCTTAACGTTAGATAGATCACATCGTTTTTCAATGAATATTTATAAAATCCATTCCACTTTTGTGTAATATATAGAATATTTAATACTCTATTATTTTAAATCAATTTTTATATAAAAGAAAGTATATTTATTGCTAAAAATTGGCAGCAATTAAATTTATATTTTCATTTATTTTAAACTATTTGTGGGAATTAATTATTAATATAAATTTTATTAAATTTAAATATAAATCATTTCAATTGATTTGTAGGATTTAATTTATATTTTATAAAAAAATATTGTGACCTTGAGATTTTATTTAAACTAAAATAACTCCTGATCAAAATAACGTACAATGACGTATTTATACTTGAATCACTCAGAATTTTTTGCATTATCAAATGACAACAAATTCATTTTGTTCAAAACAATTCTCGTAACTTTGAATATTATATTGACAATAATTTCTATTAACTATCTATATACTTAAGATGAAAAAATTCAATTATCGAATGATACCAAAAGGACTAATTTAGAATTTGGCCAAGAAAATTTAATTTTTCGACGTAACTGTTGTATGATAACAATTAATAATAAAATTAATTGTTGTTTAAAGAAATATCGTATTGAAAATAAATAAACATTAAGAAGTAATATTATATTTTCTCTTTAATAAGTAATTAACAATAGGTTATGGGCCCAGCGCGCTTCCGCTACGCAAAAAGCAGTGGTTCCCAACCTTTTGAAGTTCACGGCACCCTTGGAATAACGTTAAACACTAGTGGCATCCTTCTTTGAATTAAAAAAAAAAAAATTAAGTTTTATATGTAAATTTATTGACGTTACGTACACCATAACATAATACAGTAAACTTTACTACTGTCACTTAGTAAATATACATCAATAGTTTTGTTAGCTTTAGTATAAGATATTTTTTTTTGTTTATCTCGATATCTCGCGGCACCCCTTAGCCAATCACGCGGCATCCTTGGGTGCCGGGGCACACCGGTTGGGAATTACTGTATTAGTAGCAAATTTATTTTGAATTTTTTGTGACAATCTAACAGAAATCAGTTTATTGATTAAATTCTTGGATGTGTTGTGTGTTGCTTACAGTGCCGTGTCGTATCCCAGAGAGTGAACATGGCATCTTCAAATTATCCCACCTGGAGACAGATTCGACAGGCGGTAGTGACGATCCTAGTACCTTATCTACACCACCGGTGCCTTTAGACCCCTCCGAGCCTCGTTTCGGTGATATTCTTGAATTCAATTCTACCGTACGCAACGGCCAATTAGTCGAATTCTCGTGTCGTCACGGTTATAACGTCAAAGGTCCCGTGCATATTAAATGTTGGCATGGCAAATGGCAAAGTCCAGAGCCGACATGTTTACCTGCACCATGTGAATTGCCTGCCATCCCTTTTGGACAGTATTTAAGCGGATACCGAGCTGGTCTCACTATTGCTGATGGATCATCTGTGCATTATCAATGCGATAATGATTCGGCTGGTGGAAGTGCTTTGCCACCGTTACCGGTTGAATGTGTTCTTGGCGAACTACGACCTTTCAATCCCGAATGTGGACAGAGTGAGTTACAATCTTCTTTCTAGTAACCCTGATTTTTTTGGAATATTTAATTCCATTTTTCTCTTTTGATTAAAGTCATTCCATGAGGTGAACGAATCTTGTCCATATAAAGCTGGAACTATAAATTTCTGAGGGATTCTGAGAAGCTTCGGAGGGTGTAACGCAACAGGGTTCGAATCCCGCTTACCACCCAAAACTATTCAATATTATCAAAGTATATTTCTGGGGTAGGAAAGAAAAAACTCATAATCTAAATTAGAGTCTAAATCTCTGTTTGGACATTCGCCTTAAAACACCAAATTTTAAAGATCCAAATTTATCATCATCATTATTACATTATCTTCATTTCCCAAGTCCAAGGAATATAAGAGAACACTTGATAAAATTAAAATATTTATTAACCCTTTTACTCTTGTACGAGTATAATTAAATCTTTAGCTGGAATAAAGTAATTTAACTCACCCCTCTCTTCCACCCATTTTCATTTTAAATTGATTAAAGCCAAATGAAATTTTCATTAAGGAGAGGAAAGATTAAGAAGAAGAGGAATTTAAATCATATGTAATATCTTATTAAACTTTAGTAACTAACGTAGGTCATTTATTTTACGGAATCCAAGTGATTATAAATAATTGTATGCAATAATGTTAAGCCTTAACCTTTTCTCAAACCAAATTAATAAAAACAAGAGCGACGTTTTGGACCCAAGTTAGGACAATCCTCATGATTAATTAACTAGCTTCTCTACTAATAGTTAGTCTTCTCGGAATCCTTGGATAATGACTCTTGGACTTCTCAAACTATGATTTTGGGAATAGTTTGGGTCTGTAATTTATTTGGGAATAATTGCTATTAATAAAATAATATTAGGGTTAGAAGAATCTTTTCATAGTACACCCATTCGTTAGAAGATACTAGAAAGGGTATTGGAACAAATTTTATAGTTGGTTATATCCTGGTTTATTTTGAGAAATAGTGATTATTGTTTTTTTAACGCATTACAGACAGAAGTCTTCTCTATCGACTAGCCGAAGATTTAGAATTCAAAGGTGGCTCTGATATTACCAAAGGTGGTGCAATGTCAGTAAGCAAACTGGCACCTGGTATGCGACGTTCATGTGGTCCACCAGCCAGAGTTCAAGGTTCTCTAGTCTATCGAGATGGTCAGCCCATTAGGGACAGCGAAAGAAGTTTTCCAGATCGAACAGAAGTGACATTTAATTGTATCGCTAGTTTTATGGGTGAAAAGACAACATGGAGGATTGTCTGCGAGGATGGAAGTTGGGTTGGACGTTCTCTCAATTGTGGTGAGTATTTATGATAATTTGATCAACGATAAGATTTCCACTCCAAATTTGTCTTAATTTTTTCTTCCTCACCAAAGAAAGAAAATCTTAAATAATCGTCACAGACCATCATTTATCATTCAATTGAGTGGAGGGTAAATGATTTGTCTTTCAAAGAAAGAAAGTGGGAAAAAAATCTTAGGAATTGGAAATAAAGATTGGACAGATGCGTTTTATTGAATAGAAGAAGACGAGCGGGCCGGCCGGTCGATAGATAGTTTATTCTTTGACAATATTTCATTTCAATCTCTCTTTCTCTCTGGACACTCTGCCAAAAAGAGAAAACTAACGACCCTTTGCTCTTTTGTGCTCCTCTTTTATAATAATGTTATGTACCATGCCAACTATGCATGTATGTACTGATATATTAAATTACACTGACAGCATATTATATAATAACTCAAAAACAAAAAAAAAAAAAACGTACAAGGCTGAAATTTAATATCAAGATACCCTAGATAAGTTTACCAATAAAAACGGGCAAATTTATTTGGGATCTACCGACAAAGGTGTTTGTTTCCAGAGAACAAACTTGGGCTTTCAGCTCTTTTAGATACCAGACAATATCCACGGGAAAGAGATAATCTCCCACTGATCTACTCCAAGAGAACATAGTCGGGATTTGGACCCGAGCTTTTTCGGAACTTTTAGATACTTAATCCATTGTTTGTACGATTAGCGATGATCCTCTTTATTCAGTAGATTTTTTTCGCTTAAACAGTCTACTTATCGAAAGAAAAAATCTAGAATAACAAATAACTTAGTAGGCAAAGTCTTTTCTTGAGGTAGGCAAGAGGAAGTTAATCTCTACCCTAGGTATGTCAGGTATCATCACAAAGTACCTTAATAGCCTAAGTGTGTTCTCCATCTATAAACACAAAGATTAGAGGGTGTTTTTGATTTCCCCCAAAATTTTTTTGGGTTATTTTTACACTAAAAAATTGTTGAAATGATTTGTATTTTTTAACAGTCACTTATTTTTTTAATAGGATGTATTTAGCCATGCTTGATTTTTAGAATGGATTGATTATCTATTAATTAATAATCTAAAGTTTCTTCCAACAATAGTTAAATTCTCTCTTATTTCTGTTTCTTCTTATTTATATTCTTTCTTTCTTTCTGAGATCAAAAGAAGGAGAGATTTTTTTTTTTCTAAGAAAAGATGCTTCGTTTTTATGAGAAGATTGATTTTGCCGGCCGTCAAAGACCAGAGAGCGAGAAAAAAAGAGGAGAAAAAAAAGTTTCAAATCAATATTTTCTATCCATTCATTCAGACATTTTTAAAATTTTTATTTTCTCGTTCTGATAAGGCGGAAAGTACAATGATAGCTGAAAATTTATAAAAAAAATCAATACATTGTTAGCAAGCTCCGGAAAATGAAGTCAGATATCATTATAGTTATTGAACCTGGATCTAGAGAAGATAGATGTTTAATGTCCAATATGCGGATTTATGAAGTGACCCAGATGATCGAAATTTTTAAATGGAAGAGATTTGAGCAAAATATAGGGTAGATGCTTGGTATCTCTTTTTTTTGGATTGTTAGACAATAGATATCGGTATTTGTTGGTTACCAAAAGACAAGTGAATTAAAGTTATCGTTTGATTTCACAGATGGTGAGGATTTATTGGACAGTAGTCATCCGGGTGGATCATCTCGGAATGCAACGTGTCGTTTTCGTAATTCCGAACCCTACGTTGTCTCATTTTATAACGATCAACAGATTACTGAGGATGTTGTTGAATTTCCACCAACATCTGTTCTGGTGAGCTAACTTTTTATCAATAACAAAATTGTTGTAATAATTTGTAATTTCTTTGGTCCACGTGATCTTTGTGAAATAAATTTTAAAAAGACTACGTATATTTATTCCAAAATAGTGACTGTGATTGTAAAGATGGATAATTATGGGCAGGAGTAGTCTAAGGGCTGAGGATGGCTTGTAAATTAAAAGATTCGAACCAGGATACAGAATCTATTTTATTGAATGCGTCTGCCCATAATTATCCATATTTACGTGTATTTATTTTGATTATTTAGGAAGCGAAAAATACTTCAAATACTTCAATCTCCCAAAAACAGTTGAGAATAAAGAGAACTATCTCTGCAAAAACTGTTTTGGAATTTTATACACTTTAACTTGTGGTAAGGTCGAGGGTCCGATAGCCTGGTGCAATAGACAGCACACCGATGCCCTGGAAAGGCTGGATTGTATTATTATATTCATTATGGGAGTTATCCTTAAGTGATATTGCTGAAATTGAGTTTATTTGTGAAAGAAAAGGCTCCAAATATTTCGGATACCTATCGGCACTCCTTCTTCAGTGGATTTCACCTTTATTATTACCAGATTTCCGGAGGCCATGGGCCAACCAATAAGAAACATTCTGACAAATATCATCTATCTGAATAAACAACACCTGCTGACACCACCACTAACAAAGCTAGAATTTTATCCCATGAGAGCCGAACACGAGACTGCATAGTCAGCTCACAGCAGTGGCTGCACCACCCTCAGCCCCCACCCCCTAGATACGCCACATCAGCAGTTAATATGATACCTCGTCGTCTGGAGTTCTATAAAAGAGGCAGCATCTAGGGATAGATCACTATTCGATCACGGCACTCTAAATTATACAGAGGCAGTAACTAACAGCGTTACTAGCATTATTACTCTTATCACTTCTGTATTGTTACTTTTCTCGTTATCTTTATTACTATTCTATATAGTCCTAAATTACTAGAACCGTAAGGTTAACTTTGGACCATTAGGGGCAGTATCTTTGACAATATATAATTTCATTTCGTTTTCCTATCTATTGTATTGTCAAAACCCTCCCCCCCCCTCTCCAAAAAAAACGATAGTTAACCGAGCAGAAAAGTGGATTTAAAAGAAAAACTCAATCGTACCGGAAAATGAATCAAATAATTAAAATTGTTTCCATTTTTATTATTATTTATTATTTTATACAAAAAAATCAATTCAAAAGGTGAGTGAGAGTGTGAAAAAGGATAAAATGCTATTTTTCTCTTTCACTCTCATATTGGACCGTTGTTAAGCTTTATCTATTTCAATTTCTCTTTTTTTTTTTTGTTACGTCCACCTCGTCTATTCCGTTTTTTTTTTAATTCTAATATTGATTGGAGATCAAAAACAGATTTGATCCTTTGTCATTTTTTTTATTGTTTAAAAGCAAAAAAAAAAATATGGCGTGTATAGAAGCACATAACAAAAGTAAGATTTACTGTCAAGTTCTTTCCGATAATGCCCTTCGAGAGTCAAAATAAATTTAATTGGAAACTTATCTCTTAACGCACAAGAGTAATATGAGTTCCAAATAACCAGATTTCATCTAAAATCTAAGAGATTTATGAATATTGATCAAAAATATATCAGGTATTACTAATTCTAGCTGTGAAGAAGCTCGGGGTTATTTGTTACGGTAAGGCTGATGGACCATGACAAGTAACTCCGAGCTTCTTCAAAATTAATCTTGATTTCGCAATCTTTCATATTATTTGACTAGAATGTTTGGAAACTCAAAGGAATATAGTATCTAGTTTAGTTATCAAATTTGAGCCTCACGGTTCTTGAAATATTTTATACAAATTTTGTTGTAATCTATGACGTAGGTATCTCGTTGCATCGATATCGGCAAATATGCAATGATTGGAGCGAGAAGACGTCGATGTATTAATGGCGATTGGGATGGGCAGAAACCGGTCTGTTTTGGACTTAATCAAGAAAATGATTATGCACGTATGTAACTCTTTTGCTAAACTATTTAAATTAAATCAAACCCCCCAAAATGCATATAAGTATCAAGTACCTACTCTAGAACCACTTATTAGAAAAGAATGAAACTCACCTAAGAAGCCATTCAAGCTATGGCTGTATTAGTCTCTTGTGCACAATAATAAACAAAACGCCAACTCACTCACTGCTTACATAATCATTTTTAATGGCATGTTTTTGAGTTATTTAGCCTTTATACTAATTAATCCCATCATCTTCCTTGTTTGTAGGCAAATGTGGTATTGACCTTAGCTGCTATATAATATTTGAATTATTGGTTGTAAGAGAGTTCCTTACGGAACGGTAGCTATAGTCCCCTTAAAATCCTATTGATCACCATGATCTGGTCCATGCATGTTTTACTGACGGCAGCAATAGTCTCCTTAAATATTTATTAAAAACCATGATCTTCTGGACTAAATCTTTTGTGATAATTAAGATATTTGTCTCTATCCCTGTACCAAATTCCATAACAATCAATTTTGTATAGTTAGTTCTGTAAAAAAAGACGGTTACTTTTTGTAGTGGAAAAACCGCCGACGATTCTCTTCCGTCATCAATTGGGTCCTATTGCCCAGAGTAACGACGGGAAACTTGTAGTCTACCCAGGAACAATATTGCATATGGAATGTCTTTGGATACGTCGATTTGGTACACCCAAATGGAACATTTCACATGAGTATAGGTAACCCATCTAACTAACACCTCTGTTTGCTGTTAAACTAATATGTTTTGTCTTTTTTTGTTTGACATTTTTGTCTTGTGCGTGTGTTCGTGTGCGTGTTTGTGTTTTGTTCATCCCGTTTAGTCCAGCGGCTGATGCTGTCGCCAGGAAATATCCGCAGGGCTGGACTACTGATCCTGGAAGAGATTCTCAACTCGAATACAGATTGAGTATCTACCATGCGAGTAAAGACGACAGTGGCATGTTCACATGCATGACACCAACTAGACACACACACTCAGTCGAGATCGACGTTCAAGGTCTGATCATTTTACATATTATCTAACTACTGAATTCCATAACCATATCACTAGAGTTTGCATGAGAGTACCTATAATTTTTGTTTGTCTAGCGGTGCATTGTCCGACGATTCCAAGTCGCCGAGGACTGATCCTAAGTACAACCAGCACCAAAATGAACACCCGAGTTCTTCTCTCATGTGCAAATGGCAATTCATTGATTGGCGCACCTGAACTCACCTGTTTACCATCCGGCAATTGGAGTGCACCTGTACCTATATGTGAGAGTATTGAGTGTGCCGATTTGGCAAATCTCACCGATCCTCATTTACGAGTATCAATATTGAGCCGAGAAGTAGGCGGAAGAGCTGTTTTCTCGTGTGCTCAAGGATATGGGTTAAATGGTCCGAACGATGCGGTTTGTCAACAAAACGGAGATTGGAGTATGCCACTACCCACCTGCGAGGGTAAGACAAATTCCCTTCTAAAGAACTTATGATTATTCATTAGTCTTCTCCCTGAAATCAGCTGCTATTTATTTTCCGAAACTACCGTCTATCATTTAAAAAAAATACCATAAATTATTGTCTAGAACCATGATTGTCTAACTGAATGTCGCAGTAAGAGGAAAATACTTTAAAAATGAACATAATTAAATCTGAATTTGGTCTTATTCGACAATCCCAAATGTTTTGATGTCTGGAAACGTTATGGTAGGATTAGGCAGTGACTCATCACAAGTATTCAAGTTCCTGAAGTTTTGGTCTTGTAACTAGTTCTCTTCCTTTACAATATCTTGTAACTAGGAATTAGTACTTCATGAATCTTTTTTAAGTTATATCAATTATTTTTGTTGTCTTTGAAAAATGAACAGAACTAAGTCTGAATTTGGTCTTATTCGACAATCCTGAATGTTTTGATGTCTGGAAACGTTATGGTAGGGATAGGCAGTGACTCATCACAAGTATTCAAGTTCCTGAAGTTTTGGACTTGTAACTAGTTCCTTTACTTGGCGATATCTTGTAACTAGGAATTAGTTTCTCATTTATTTTTGTTGTATTTTTGTAGAGGTACAGTGTGAGACTCCAGCAACACCTGAGAATGGCTACATTCAAGGTTCTGGGCCTTATAAAGCAGGCGATGTAGTTCAATTCAATTGCAATCCAGAATTCATGATGGATGGCCAACCGATTGTTGCGTGTCAAGAAAACGGACGTTGGTCAAGAGTGGTGCCTAAATGTAAGAAAATAAATGAACATATTTAAATAATTAGAAGTTATCTAACTATCACTCTTTAGGTGTTCCTGCGTGTTCATATCCCGGCACGACAATCAGCGGACGAATGTCAGCCGTCAAATTCTACTATCACATTGGTGAAACGATTTCATTCACTTGTGATCCGGGTTTAGAGATTCGGGGTGCGCATAAATTACGGTGTTTACGCAACGGCAAATGGTCCAACGCTATTCCCACGTGTGTGTCAGCTGATCCAAGTACCGAAAACGCTGAAACCAACGAAGGTGACGAATCAACAGCTGAAGAAGTAACAGGAACAAGATAAAGAGAGAACAAACACTGATCGCTTAAATTGAAAATTCCGGTTTTATGAAGAACTTAATTTGGCGTTTTAATGAAAATGAAGTTAACAATACTGATTTAAGCGGAAATTGTTTGTCCGATATTTAAATACGTATTATATATACACACACACACACACACATACAAAATATAGAACACTGTGATGGAAAAGCACTGAATAGATTTGCAATTGATATTTACAGCACAACCCTTCAAATTTATTTGTTTTTAAGTTCCTTTTAAAAAATAAAAATTTCATTTTAAATTTAAGTTTTTAATCGATAAGACTGTTCATTTTTTTGATATTAATATACGTATAGGGTTAGGGTGGTTTTTTTTCTCTGTATCAAAAAAATAAATAAATAACAACACTCGTTATTCGAAGCTAAGCTTCATACACGCATCTAATAAATAAAAAAAAAAAATTTTCTTTTATTATAGAGACAATAAAGAAATTTCAACAGGTTTGTTAATAGACAAATTTTGTATTATTTTTATTCATAGATAGTTGCAGAGATAATTTATATGAATTTTAAATGATTTAGGCTCAAATTAGGTTAATTATTTAATGATTTATTTATCAATATTCAATGGTTTTGGCTCAAGTCGCGTTAATAGCAAATGATTTTAGCTCAAAGTATTTTCATATTTAAAATTTTTGCCAATATTCAATAATTTTAACTCAAATTTCATCAATATTTAATAATTTCAATTCACATTTCATCATTTTTGTATAATTTTAACTCAAATTTTATAAATTTTCAATAATTTTGTCTCAAATTTCATCAATATTCTATGATTTAGACTCAAATTTCATACATTTTCAATGATTTTGAGTCAAATTTCATCAATGTTTAATAATTTTTTCTCAAATTTCATCAGTTTTCAATGATTTGGTATCAAATTTTATCAATATTCAATGATTTAGACTCGAATTTCATAGATTTTCAATGATTTTGAGTCAAATTTCATCAATGTTTAATAATTTTTTCTCAAATTTCATCAGTTTTCAATGATTTGGCATCAAATTTTATCAATATTCTATGATTTACACTCAAATTTCATCAATTTTCAATGATTTTGAGTCAAATTTCATTAGTTTTCAATGATTTGGTATCAAATTTTATCAATATTCTATGATTTAGACTCAAATTTCATCAATTTTCAATGATTTTGAGTCAAATTTCATTAGTTTTCAATGATTTGGTATCAAATTTTATCAATATTCTATGATTTACACTCAAATTTCATCAATTTTCAATGATTTTGAGTCAAATTTCATTAGTTTTCAATGATTTGGCATCAAATTTTATCAATATTCTATGATTTACACTCAAATTTCATCAATTTTCAATGATTTTGAGTCAAATTTCATTAGTTTTCAATGATTTGGTATCAAATTTCATCAATATTCAATGATTTAGACTCATATTTCATCAATTTTCAATGATTTTGAGTCAAATTTCATCAATTTCCAATGATTTTGACTCAAATCTCGTCAATATTCAAATAATCTCTACTCAAAACAATCTTGTCGATATTACATGATCGAAATTACGACAAAAACCTTTCTATTTTTAACCCACCTAACAAAGACACTTCAGTCTTATAAGTTTCAGAAAAAAACTAATAAAGTGTGCATTACTTAATTAACTGTTAGCAAACCTGTTATTTATCATTACTCCAATTTTTTTTATTTTTTAACGTTTTTCTTTCTTCGTTTTTTAATCTTGAAAAAAAAATCATGCATTTATTATATAATAAAAAATCACTAATAATAATACTAATAATAAATTACTCTTAATAATAAGATTAAACAAAATAACTAATAATAATAAATGATTGTCTAAAATAATAATAATAATAAAGATAATAATATCGATAGTTTAAAAAAATCAAAAAAATATTTTCAAGAAAATAAACAAAAAAAAAAAGAATAAAATAAAAAAAAATAAAATTTTTTTCTTATATTGTTGTTGTTGTTGTTGTTGCTTGAGGAATATTAGAGAGTGCCTAAATATTAACAAACAAACAAAAAAAAATGAATATATATTTATTATGATATTAAAATACAAAAATAAAATCTCGAAAATCCCATACACCAATAAAATCCCCATTTGGGTAGTTTTTGTCTTCTTCATATCGAGATTTTATTATATAAAAACAAAAACAAAAAAAAAGGAATTGTTAAAATTAATAATATAAACATTTTCTTTTACCAATAAATAATCTCATATCATTCAGGCTCAAGAAAGATTCAAAATTTTTTTTTTTCATTTAATTTTATTTTTTAAATTGCTCAAAGATAAGGAAGTAGATAGAAAGATTGTGCCAAATAAAATATTTATTTATTATTGTATATTATTTCAACAAAAAAAAAATCAAATTGCAACATTGTATTTCTTTTTTTCTTAACTCACAAGACCAAGGCGTAGTGTAGTTTATCTAAAAAAATTTTCTTTGTCATTTCTATTAGTTATCCCGTATTGGCAAAATTTACGTGATATAGGTGAAAATTTTGTAATTTAGGACTGTAAATTAAATTTGTGATATTTTATTCTGCTAATTTACATATTTTTCATAAATTAAGTTAAATTCAGCATTTTTTTTTTGTTTTCTTGTAATGTAAACAAAATTCATGTAATTTAACAATACCATTCGTGTAAATTAAGAATGTATATTAAAATTGAAAATTTACATAATATTGAATTTAATTTTTTTAAATATTCATAGGACGTTTTGCTATTTTTTGTTTGCAAATTTAAAAAAACAAATAATAATAATTTAGTTAGTAACAACGAAAATTAAGTGAAATTATTTTAATTCTTCCTTATAAACTTAAATAACTGTGATGATGAATATTTTGTAAATTTTACATCAATTATGAAAAGATTTCTTAAATTATAAAATTAGGTGAAATTTTACTTAAATTAGGAGAAAATGTTGCATAAAGTAAATGAATATGACTTAAATTACATGAATGTTTTATAAATGATAATTTTGTAGGTAGCACGAATATAATTTAAAATAGGGCAAGAGAAAGTAATAAGTGAATTTTTATTTAAATTACGATTTAGATTAAGGTAAATTAGGTGAATAGTATAGAAAAATCTTTTTACAAGAAAATTAACATAAATTTCACTGAATTACGGGAATTGTTATTTAAAATAAAAAAAAGAGTTTAAATTTAAGAATATTAATTCATTTACACGTGAATAAACTTGCAAACAAAAAATAGCAAAACGTCCTATGAATATTTAAAAAAATTAAATTAAAAATTATGTAAATTTTCAATTTTAATATACATTCCTAATTTACACGAATAGGATTGTTAAATTACATGAATTTTGTTTACATTACAAGAAAACAAAAAAAATGCAATTTAACTATAAAAAAAAAAAAAAAAATAAAATAATTTAGTTAGTAACAACGAAAATTAAGTGAAATTATTTTAATTTTTTTTCCCTTATAAACTTAAATAACTTCTTTCCAATTAATTTGAGAAGAAAAGTTGATATAATAAAAATTGTAGAGTATTAAGATCTCTTTCAATTTGTATATAATTCATTAAATCCGGTCAAGTACAGACAAAGAAAAATTATAAAACGTTCGCTCTTGGTTGATGATACATGTTGTAATTTAATTTTTTTTTTCTCTCTCCTCTCACTTTAAAACATATCTTGAATATTTTTTATTTTTAATGGAATGGAAATGAATCTAGAAACATTTATTTTATTATAATTATTACTAATAAATGAATAAATAAATAAATGTTATTAATAATAATAATATAAATGTGAATTTCTGTTTTTTTTTTTTTTTTTTATTGTTATTAATTCAAACACCAAAGTAACAATAATAACTAGAAAAAAAATTTGGTGTTGTGTGCCAAATGAGATTTAAAAATAGTATTTAAAATTATTTATTATTATTTATTTGGCTTTATACAATTTTTTCATTGTGATGTATAAAAAAAAATAAATAAATTGTATATATAAATAAATAAATATAGATTGAATAATAAAATGATTGAAAATATTTGATGATGTTTTATTTTATTTATTTATTTTTTTTTCTTTTGTTTACATTTTTATGAAGAGACTAGCTTACAGGCGCTCGCTACGCTTCGCTTCGCTCACACTTGTAAGCTAGCTGGGGGCTTGGCCCCCCAGACCCTCCGTAGATTTTTACTTTCTCTTACCTATGTATATATGTAATATATATATAGTGAGAAAGTATTGGATTCATGTCAAAAATTCGATGTCGAGATTTTGATGGATCTTCACGTTTTGAGGTCCCCTGAATCCAAAAAAGTGGTTTTCGCGACATGGTCTGTCTGTGGGTGGGTGTGTGGGTGGGTGTGTGTGTGTGTCTGTGTTCACTTTTAAGCATGAAGGAATTGAGCTAGGAGGTTGAAATTTTATATTTAAGTTAAACACCCCCCGGGACCGGAAAAATAAGCTTTTAATCAAAATCGGCCAAAGGGTACTAGTACTTTACTGATGTACTTTTTCAGTTTTTTCAATTTTCTCAAAATTCGCTCTAACGATTTTGATTAAAATTCAAAAATCAATTATTTTTTAGATGCTCTTTCAAATGTATATTCTCGTTTTGCCCTCAAAATTTGTTTGAAGCACACTTTACTCTTGTGCTTCATAGAAAAGATAGGAGAAATGGTTGCCATGGTAACAAAATATAAATAGTTTCCATGTTTATAAATTTGACATCTGAATTCAAATATTCCCTACTGCCGGGAACTAAATACATGTCGACACAAAAAATCTGGTGTGACAACTTTCGATTACCGAAGGTAAGAGAAAGTTGTGTGCTGTGCGCCAGTCACACCAGATTTTTAGGACTTAACGTCTTCTTTAATGACTTCTTCCTTTATGACTCTTCTTTTTATGGCTTAAAGTCTTCCTTTATTAACGTCTTTGTTTTATTTTTTTTAACATTCATTTTCACTACTCATAACCTGAATCAAATTTCTTTACAAACTAATTTTATTTTTAAAAATAAAAAGAAATTTTCATTCTAATATTACTGTATTTTTTTATTTAATAATTTACATTTATTTACTATTTCTTATTTTTTATTTATTTTTTTTTTTTTATTTTACAGACAACTTAATAATTTTTTCCATTAATACATTTTATTTAGGTAATATCATTTCAATCTGTCTTCTTGCTCCCATTTTTCCAGATATTCAATGCCAGTGGCGTCATTTGGGGGGGGGCATTTGCCCCCCCTAAGGGCTCTGATTTTTATAAAATTTTATATTATTCTAAATAAAATACTCCAAAATACATCTACGAGTATACAAATTGTACAAAATTAAACAAATAATTAAATTAAAAATGTTTTGGCCAAATTTGAGTACCCGTTTGAAAGTAAATTTTAAGAAAAAAAAAAATGTTTGCCCCCCCCCCCCCCAAGATAAAATTTGCCCCCCCCCCCCTAAGAAAAAGTTGAAATGATGCCACTGTTCAATGCCTTCCAATGATTACATTTTCAAGTACCACTCATCTACAAAAGAACTATCCTATTCTTCATCTCCTTCCCATTTTGTATAAAACGTCTCAATCAAATCTTTAGAAGAAATTTTAAATTTTCACGTCTGTTCTTAGACAATAGACTTGAGTTTGTGTTATAGCTCTGAAGATTATGTATTAACGTCGAAATGCGCATAACCATAAAAATAAAAACCATTTGAAACTTAACCTTGTGTAATTTATTTATCTTTAATGAGAACAGAATTTAATTAAATGCTATTTTTTTTTATAAGTTTTCTTTTATAAATTCTTAAATTGAAGATATAATTTCAAAAATTCAATCTACATAAAAAAAATTTTATATTCATTATAAAATACAATAATTATTAATTCATTTATTCCAAATGATAAATTTAAAAAATAAAGTTTTATGATTTCTAAGCTCCATACGCCATCTTTGGAGAGAAATTTCAACTACAAAAACGAGATCAATACTGTTTAAACACTTTTTGAATTTATTTCTAAAATTTCAATAAAAATTAAATAAAAAGATTTAAAAAAATTAAAATTTTTTACTAAAGAAGGACGTTGTCTCTAATAAATCAAAGTGAAGAGATAATATTAGGATTAAAGAATAAAATTGACTAAAAGGATGAGTTTTGTTGTCTCACCGCTAGAGAGCACCAAAGTGCGTTAAAGACAGGATGACCTTAATAATGAAAGTCACGTGATATTTAAACAAGAAAACTTAATATATACAGTAGAGTCCCGTTAATCCGAACTAATTGGGACCGAGGGTCGTTCGGATTATCGGGAAGTTCGGATTAACCGGAATTATAAGCTTGAATTAGTTAATTTTGATAATAAAGTCGTTGTTTTGGCCAAAATGCACCTTTTCTATTTTCCGCCGATCGACGCGCCATCATTTGATTTTCACGCGTTTGTCGCATCTTTTATTTTTCTTTGTCTTTGCCGCGAATAAGGAAGCCATTCTCTTTCTCTTTTGACTTCCGGCGCATCGACTCGCATCTCCGAATTAGGAGAATTATTTCTTTTATTTTGAGTTTTCTTCACCTGGATTTGGTCCAGCACGGAAGAATATTGGTATCTCATGGAGATACAATTTATTTTTAATTAAAGAAAACCCTAAAGAGGGTAAGTTTGTTCAATTTCTATTTTCCTAATTCATTGTGAATTAAATTAATTATTTTCCCCTTTTTCCAGGTTTTTTTTTTATATTCAATTTTCTTTCAATATACTTTTTTTATTCCGTTTCAATACGGTTTTGGTTCGCCTATTTCCCTTCATTCGTTGGGAAAATTATATTTGAATATCCAGTGTTGGGAGATTTTCACGTTTCCAACATCATTGGGAAACGTTTCCACTTTTATTCATTTTTGTCCTGCTTTCCATTGTTGTGGTTATCGGAAGCCATCGGAGCTTCAGGAAGCCAGCCAGCATTGAACCTCCGATTGTGAGCAACAACGGCCTCAAGCTAAGTTCCTTCCCAAACGAGATAACTTTACTTATTTTCTACTTCTTTGCAATTATTATAAACTTTTTAATCTATTCATTTAACTTATATTCAGTGCTCTGCAATTGATTCCTTCTCATACTAATAATCTTTACTGTATAAACCATTTAATATATATATTCATTCAACCTGTATGTTTTGATTCGAAAAATTGGTGACCCCATATTTATTACTTTTAAATTAAAATATTAGCTAAAATATTACTGCCTTCTGATTTCTTTTCCCTTGGGGTGTATTTGGCTCAACCAGTCGTATTTATAACGTTGTCAAAATAAATTAATTTATTTTTATTATTCTTGATTTAAACAATTTCCCACAATTGATTTTTAAAATTTAGTTAGTCATTGGATACAGAATTTAAGGCTCTATAATTTTGCTTATAATTTAGGAAGCAAAATTTTGGAGGTATTTAAGAAAAACTAAAAAAAAAAAAAAAAGATTCTAGCAATTATTATAAAAGAGAGAAGAATTATATTTACATTTGAATTTAAAATATGCATCTAATCAAAATAGTAGCTATTAGAAAAATTTTAGAGCGTTATATTCTGCATCGAATGGTGCCATAGTTATTACAATTCGATTGAGGGAAATTATTAATATCAAGAGTTGGATATTGCTTTCTTTTAGCGTAATATACAATATTGTCTCAATTCATTCCTTATAAATAAATAAATAACTGGCCTCCACATACACCCCCCTACAGCCAGCCAATCCACCCACTGATGTGGCGACATAGATGGCAAATGGGAAGATGATATGATGGATTCTAGTGCAATAGAACAGCTCTAGGGCCTTAGTGTATTGCACGCATCAGGGGTTAAAAAACGATAAATAAATTAAAAAATAATATACAATGATCCATCTTCAGATATGTTTCTTCAATGCACTAATGAATTTATTTATTGGAGATTCGAAAAAATCTATATATAATAATTGCGGGGTGTCCGTCTGTCTGTCTGTCTGTCCGTCCGTCCGTCTGTTACGCTCTGTTTGACCAACTTCCCGTTGGAATTTTGAAACAGAAATTTTGTATTCTTATAAAGGACGTTATGGAGAGCCCCGGAAAAATACTCGGGTCCCAAAATTCCTATAACTTTTTGAGTTATTAATTCTTAAAGTTACAATTTCTTCCATAGGAAATGTATAGAAAAATACTTTTGTATTCTTTTCATTTGTGTATTCCATGAATATAAACAAATGCTCAAGCAGGCACTGGATTGGGATACGTAGTAATATTAATTTTCTTTTCATAATTAGGAAAAGGCGAGGGTCCGCCGCAGGCGCGCCGAAACCAGCTGGCGAGGGGTCCAGGGGGCGTAGCCCCGCCCTCTAGCTCTCCAGCCAGTTTCTCATAATTAAGAAAAGGCGAGGGTCCTCCGCAGGCGGGCCCGAGCCAGCTGGCAGCGGGTCAGGGAGCGTAGCCCCCCTGGCTAGACGCGAAGCCCGCCGAATATATATACATATATGTAGATATATATATACCGGGTGGGCCATTAGTGCGTGGACGGAAGATTGTGGGCTTATTAACGGACATTTTTAAAGTTTGTTGATCGTATATAATGTGGGGCCTTTAGGGCTACAAATTAAAAATATTTTTGTTCCAATTGCACTTTTTATACAGGGTGACCCATATCAAAGTTATGTTTTTTTAAATGGAACGCCCTATATATTATTGCATATTTGGATTCTACGGCCAATTTTAGTATGACTTTATGTCATGCAATGTATTCCAAACCAAATCGTTTAGCCGCAAATCGGGTTTTTGTGAAAAAACTGCTGTCTGAAAAAAAATTGAATATCGCGCGAACCATAAGACTTAGGGGACTGTTCTTTTGTGATGTTACTAATCATGAAATGTACTAATGTGGGCCAGATGGGTAACCCGGAATTATTCTTATGTTGGGAGATATGGCCATGCCAATTTGGAAAATTTCAAACATGGATAACTTTATTTTTTCAAATGGAACATGCTACTTTTTTTTGATGCCAAGGGACGTGAAATTTAATTCTCTTTCTAATGACATAAGGTTGTCTATATCTATCTTTGGTAGTTTTCTTTTTATTCCAAAATATCTGATAACGAAAAAAAAAAACATTTATTAAAGACAAAACCATTTTAAAAAACAATCCAAACGCAAACAAAATTGTATTAAATGGAAAAGATATGCTAAATATTCGAAAATGTATTTAAATTTCCTTTAAAATCATTTATTTGAACTCCTCGAAGAAGTCCACGCTTGCTCAAATTGGGGTATGATTTTTCAACAAGATGGCGCACCTCCTAACCTAAACATAACCCTAATTTCTTTTTCGAGAAGTTCAAATAAATGATTTTAAAGAAATTTAAAAACATTTTCGAATATTTAGCACATCTTTTCCATTTATTACAATTTTGTTTGCGTTTGGATTGTTTTTTAAAATGGTTTTTTGTCTATAATAAATGTATTTTTTTTTCGTTATCAGATATTTTGGAATAAAAGAAAACTACCAGATAGATAGACAACCTTATGTCATTAGAACGGAATTAAATTTCACGTCCTTGGCATCAAAAAAGTAGCATGTTCCATTTGAAAAAAAAGTTATCCATGTTTGAACTTGCCAAATTGGATATCTACCCAACATAAGAATAATTCCGGAGTTACCTACGGCACATTAGTACATTTCATGATTAGTAACATCACAAAAGATCAGTCCCTAAATCTTATGGATCTCGCGATATTCAATTTTTTCAGACCGCAGTTTTCACAAAAACCGGTTTGCAATAACAACAATTTGTTTGGGACATTGCATGACATAAGATCATACTAAAATTGGTCGTAAATCAAATACGCAAAAATATAGGGCGTTCCATTTAAAAAACATAACTTTGATATGGGTCACCCTATATAAAAGTGCAATTGGAACTAAAATATTTTTAATGCCTAACCCTAAAGGCTACATTATATACGATCAACAAACACTAAAAGTGTCCGTTAATACAGCCCACAATCTTCCGTCCACGCATAATGGCCC
>JAKCPI010028967.1:0-11332 GCA_023213315.1 Euborellia annulipes | reverse complement strand
CAGTGGCGGCGCGTCCACTAGGCAAACTAGGCGGCCGCCTAGGGCGGCAACCTGGAGAGGGCGGCAAAAAGGGAAAAACAAAAAAAAATTTGGTTCCGCAAGAGGCACCCGAAAAAAATTTCGGTCCCGGGGGCGGCAAAAATTGAGCGTCTCTAAAAAAAAGGTAAATTATTTTTCCTGACGGGAAAAATTTTTGGTTCCGCGCAAGAGAAAATGTTTCGCGGGCGGCACACGGGAAAAAATTTTGGTTCCGCGAAAAAAAAAAATATCGCAGAAAAATTCTTGAGATCGGGGAAAATTTTAAGGAGGGGGCGGCAAATTAAATTTTTAAAGTTTTTTTGGAGGGGGCGCAAAAAAAATATCTTGCCTAGGGCGGCAGAATAGCTTGCGCCGGCCCTGGTAACATGTCAAAAAAGTCATTCACTTTAAAGTCTTGCTTGTCCTTGGGTCCATAGCACAGTGGTAGAGTATCCGCCACTTGTGCTAGGCGCCTAAATAATAAATAATCGTGAGCTAATTAAGATAGAATAATAGAATGCGCCTTGAATTCTGATTCTAAAGAGAGATATATTAAATTGTATCATCTGTCAAAGTTCCTCAGCATAAATCTGTTCATATTTTCATTTTCATTTGTCAATCAGATTTATCATTTCGATTATATAAAATTATATTAAACAAATGTGTGAGTATGTTTAGTCAAACCCGAATTAGGGTATTCATTGAATTATAGATCTCGAAAATTATTTAAATAAAAATATATACAAGTTTCCTACGCTAAATATTTCGGAAAAAAAAAAAAGAAAAATTATTAAATTCGTTTGTTTTTCATTTGTTAATGATCGGGCAAAGTTGCGCCTCCTGAAGTCGAACCAGGACCTCTACATTTTCGCGGCGGGCGGACTAACTATATAATTTTAGAATAGTATTTTAGTATATAGAATAGTATTTTAGAATAGTATATAATTTTGTTGATTGGGCAAAAAATTAATATCTTATTTAATATTAATGGGGCAAACTTGTCTATTATCTGGACATTTTCACACCTACGGTGATTCATACCTTAAAAATCTTAAAGTTTTCCCATTAGAAAAAAAAAGAAAGAGATTTAAAAAAAATAATCAACATGCTGAACTTCCTCTCCAACTACATGATTCATACCAAATCTCTACGATCAGAGCATGAAAATAAGGAAAAAAATATAATTGAAAATTATATTTAAATTCTAATAATTTTTGAATAATTTGTTTACACTTAGTTTAATTAGAATCCCCTTAAATGAATTGAAACAGAATAAGTATGTACAGCTGAAATTAGAAAAGAAAAACAATTAAAGCGCGCACTAATATGCAAATGATCGAGTAACAAAGTCCTGGAGTGACAGCGCAAAATTTTTGCGTCCCTAAAAAAAGATAAAATGTTTTTCTCGGACGGGAAAAAATTTTTTTTGCAGGGTGAAAAATTTTGGTTCCGCAAAAGAATGAATGCAAAATCAAAATTTTTCGCTGGCCGAAAAACTTTGGTTCCCAAAAAAAAAAGAAAAAAAAATTCGCAGTAAAATTTTTGAATTCAGGTCCCCCCGAAAAAATTTCTATATACGCCCCTGACTTTCTCTCTCTCTCTCTCTCTCTCTCTCTCTCTATATATATATATATATATCGGAATATTGTATATTAACATATTCATATAGGCAAGAGAAAATAAAAAATCTGGTGTGACTGGCGCACAGCACACAACTTTCTCTTACCCTTCGGTAAGAGAAAGTTGCGCACTGTGCTGGTCACACCAGATTTTTTGTGTCGAGATATATTTAGTTTCCAATAGCACCTTAGTTTCAAACTTGCATTTTAAATGTTGACTGCTTCAAATAAACTATGGTTATTTTTCAAAATTTTAATCTCATATTTGGACATTTTATACACAATATAGAATCGTAAATAAATACAAAATTTCATAAGAATTGGAAAAAAAAATTTTAAATGCGTAAAAAGTTCCAAAGGGGACCCCCTTTTGAATCGAAATTAACATACAAATCCCTATAGGAAATTAACATTGTTTCTATGCGAAGATAAGGTGGAAAGGGAATTTAAAAAGAGTAGAGAGAGACGATAATGTTTGCAAGTGGGAGAGATATATATATATATATTCTTTGAAACAATTAAAACAGAAATAAAAAAAAATAAATGGGAATTTAAATAATAATTGATTTTTAATCTAATAAAAAGAAAAAGATTTAAATTCCGTTACCATGGCAACCATTTCTATCTTTCCTATGAAGAACAAGAGTAAAGTGGTCTTCAGAAGATTTCAACGGCAAAATGAGAATATACATTTTAAAGAGCATCTAAAAAATAATTGATTTTTGAATTTTAAAAAAATCCTTGGAGGGAATTTTGAGAAAATCGAAAAAAACTGAAAAAAGTACATCAGTAAAGTACTAGTACTTTTTGGCCGATTTTGTTCAAAAGCTTATTTTGAGCGTGTGGGAAGGTACCTAAGTTAAATATAAAATTTCAATCCGGTAGCTCAATTCCTTCATGCTAAAAATCTGTCCACACATACAGACACACGCACACACACACACACACACATACATACACACACACAGACCAATTTGCGGGACCCACTTTTTTTGGACTCAGGGGACCTCAAAACATGTATATCCATCAAAATCTCGACATCGAATTTTTGACATGATCGCAATACTTTCTCTCCTATATATTTCATATATAGGCTAAGAGAAAGTAAAAATTCTATTAATAAATCATTGGATGCAATTAATAAAAAAAATTAAATTAAGATTTCCCTATTATTTTCCTAGTTTTTTGTGTTAACAATTCAAACAAATATGAAAAGATAACAAATAGCATATTTATCATTTATTTTTACTTTCTCTTACCTATGTATATATGTAATATATATATAGAGAGAAAGTATTGGATTCATGTCAAAAATTCGATGTCGAGATTTTGATGGATCTTCACGTTTTGAGGTCCCCTGAATCCAAAAAAGTGGTTTTCGCGACATGGTCTGTCTGTGTGTGTGTGTGTGTGTGTGTGTGTCTGTGAACAAAATATCTCAAGAACGAAAAGAGCTAGGAGGTTGAAATCTTATATTTAAGTTATACACCCCCATGGGACGTGACACGAAGCTTTTGAACAAAATCGACCAAAAAGTACTAGTACTTTACTGATGCACTTTTTCAGTTTTTTTCGATTTTCTCAAAATTTGCTCCAACGATTTTTTTTAAAATCCATATATCAACTATTTTTTAGTTGCTCTTTAAAATGTATATTCTCATTTTGTGATTGAAATCTTCTGAAGACCACTTTACTCTTGTTCTTCATAGAAAAGATAGGAGAAATGGTTGCCATGGTAACAAAATATAAACATTTTGCCATACTTATAAATTTTACATCTTGAAAATTGAATGTACCATACTGTCGGAAACTAAATACATGTCGACACAAAAAATCTGATGTGACAAGCACAGTACACAACTTTCGATTACCGAAGGTAAGAGAAAGTTGTGTGCTGTGCGCCAGTCACACCAGATTTTTAACAATAAGTATAGCTTCCGATGCGGAAAGAGAAAAAAAATAGAAATAGAATCAACCAAACCAAAAATAAAACCGAAAGAATAATTTGAAGATATAGAGAAAAATTCAATATATAAATGAGTGCCAAATTACAACAAAAAGTACTTACTAATTATGTTATAAGGAAAATAGTATGAAGGTAGTATTATTAAAATAAAGAAGGGATTCCCGAGGAAAGTCTGGAAGGAGGCTCAATATTAATAAATTATTAAGAGACTAGCAGCGCAGCCCACTTTCGGCAGCTTTCGCTGTCTTGCCAGTAGTACTTCGCTCCCCCTGTTCCCTCGTTTTTCCCATATTAGGAAACACATAGATATATTTCTTTCGGTTTTACTTCCCTGGTCCATAGTGGGTATCTATGAGAGCAAAATGTATAATATAATATATCCTAATTAATTTCGAATTTTTTTTTTATTTAAGGTCTTTTTCGGCATCTAAGGCCCCATCCCTATTTATTTCAAATGATTTGTAGTCAATTCAAAAGAAATTCATTTTTCTCGCTTGAGACGGGAAGCGAACCTGGGACCCTGGCACGATAATTTCGAATTAATAATATGTAATAAATATTGAGAAAGTATTGGGATCATATCAAAAATTCGATGTCGAGATTTTGATGGAAATGCATGTTGACATGTTGATATTGAGTCCAAAGAATTGGGTCATGCAACAAATTGGTCTGCGTTGAACAAAATCGGTCAAAAAGTACTAATACTTTACTGATGTAGTACTTTTTCAGTTTTTTCGATTTTCACAAAATTGACTCTAACGATGTTGATTAAACTACTGTATTTTTTAGATGATCTTTAAAAAGTATATCTGTAAAATTTTTCGTGTATTTTTCAAATACATTTTTCGACTTTTTTTTTCAAAGAGCCAATGTTAATGATAAACTTTACGGTCTATTTTGCGTGGTACACAGAATTAAATGAATACCTTCGTACAGAAACAATATTGGTTTATTTATTCGTTAATTTTTCTTACAACAATACTATGTCAATATAAACATTCACCTTTTTTTTTTTTTTTATTAAAAAACACTCACACTTTTTTCTCATTCACACTCACATTCACCCACACATACACACAGTCTTTTCGGCAACTCAGGCCATATAAGACTTTTATGATAACCGTTATTAATTAATAATATAAATATTGGGGGTCCAGGCATTTCAATTTAAGCCAGTTGGTATCCAAATGGCTTAAATAAAATTATCGGACTGCCTGGGGTCCGAACCCGCGACTTTTGGTATACGAGGTTAGCACGCTAACCTCTACACCAAACCCCGAGGGCAACATTCACCTTGTCAATATAAGCATTCCCCGTCACCATAGATACCCTGACACACACAGACACACTCATTCACTCACACCTACCCATACACACAGTTAAATCCCTTTGGGGATTTTCATATAAATATCGATTCCCCTTTGGTACTTTTGACGCATTTAAAAAATTTTTTCCAATTTTTATGAAATTTTGTATTTATTTAGGATTATCCAAATATGAGATTACAATTTTAAAAAATAACCATAGTTTATTTAAAGCAGAGCCTATGGAAATTTTGAATCAATTGAAAGGCAAGTGGTCAAGTTTGGAAATAAGGTGCTCTGGGAAAGTAAATATATCTCGACACAAAAAATCCGGTGCGACAGCACAGTGCTGTGTTTTAAGTGCTGTGTTTTAAGCCACAAATATTAAGGGTTCTCTTTCCAACCAAAGCCATAAAATACTTAGCTTAGCCATTCATCCAATAAATCAAATTGTTAAAAAAAGAAATTATTAATGTTTTAGGGGGGATTTCAAAATTCTGTTTTGCACTTCAATAGAAGTACCACTTCCGAATGGTGGGTGACATATGATGTCTTAAAATGAAACACATATTGAATATATTATTGGATTAGTCAAGCAGTCGTGTCATCACACTTATTATTTCAAGAAATTTGATAAGTTTTTTTTACTATTGTTTTTTAAGAACCGTTAGTATACTAGTAATTAGCAAATGCCAAAAATAAACCAATTAGCCAACACTGATGGTTAACATTTTGAAGAGATGACTAGGTGAATCCCCAAACTATTTATATATAAACATAGATCTGACATAATTAATCTAAAGTATTTGCTTCAATAATTTATTTCCTGTTGATATAGATACTTTAGAGTCAGAGTTATGTATTTCCCTTAAGCCATTGACTCAGCCTTTGAATTTAAAAAAAAAAAAAAATAAAATAAAATAAAAAGTTTAACGTCAGAATATTGCATAGAGGAAAATCGTAGGTGGACGGTCTAGAAATAAACTTCCGGTGACATTGGCAAAAATTTTCTCACCATTTAAGGAATTCTTTACGTAAATTAAACAAAAATTCCGTCAAGATATTTTTTTTCTTATTATGTTCATAGATTTAAAATTAGAGGTGCAAACAGGATTTGCTTTCTTCTACTGGGCTATGACTTTTTTGGAGAACCCTCTGAATCCTTCAGTTTGTTGATTAATAATTTTTATTCTCTCATAAAATGTATAAAATTTGAAGAGACTTTCGCCTTAGGATTTTAAATGATTTTCCGAGAATTCGAATTTTGTGGCCTGTTACACTTTAGAATTAATGATAATTTTTTTTTTTTGCGGCAAGTGGGATTCGAACCTGAATTGAGTTACAATTTCAAATCTGTAATCCGTTTGTCCCCGCCTTCTTAGAGTGATAAACTTTAGTTATTTACAAGGTAAAGCTTTCAAAAAAGATGGAATTTTTTTCAATCAACGCTCAAATGGACTGTAAATAAGCCAGACAAGATATCGTTTAAGATTGGCCCGGCAACCTAGGATAAAGGAAGTCCATCCGCCACGAAGCGTAGAAGTCCTGGTTCGACTCCAGAGGCGCAATTTTTACCCATTCCAACACAAACTCATCTCTCTAATTTGTTATCTTAAATTATTTAATTAACCAAAGAGTCAAATGGTAATATGAAAAGGTTCACGCCTGGTAAGTAGGCTACCCAAAGTGAATGAAGAGAGGGTTTTGAGTTCTTTTGTAGTGACCTAGAAAATTCGCGTAATTATATATTATCAATTAATAAATTATCAATTTCTAAAGAATCATTTGGATAATGTATAAACAATTATGTCAGAAGTAAACAACAAAAGAGGAAAATACTATAAATAGATTCGAATATTTTCTAGATGATGAAGTGATGTTAACGAAAACGTAAATTTCTTTGATTTGAATGACTCAGAGACCTTTGGGTGAAGTCTGGCCACTTCTTAAAATGACTAATTCTCATTTTTTTTTTACCTAATTTTTTTTTATTTGTCTCTTGTTAATGAACAAGCACCAACAGGTCTTCTTTTCTTAACACATGTTTTATATTAATTTTTTTTTCTTCATTTAGAATCTCCATTACTCATTTAAAAAAAATTGCTAACTTATAAGAACGAAAAATTCCTCTGAAAATCCGTGTAACGGCATACAAATATAAAATATATTAGGTGGCTTTGTTCCAGTATCCTAGGATACAGCGCTAATTCAACCTCTCATTTTCCTCGGGAAATTTTCCCGACTCTTGGAAATTGGCGAATATTCAACCCATTCCCAAAAGGTGACTCCTCTCTTCCCAGCAACTATCGCCCAATCGCAATAACCTCCATACTATCCAAAATTATGGAAAAGCCCTCAACATTCAAATTTTAAATCATCTGGAACATTGCGGAATGATGAATGATAGGCAATATGGTTTCAGGCATGCTCGTTCGACTGGGGATATTTTGAGCTTTGTCACACACCTCTGGAACAAAGCCATGGAAATGAAAGGGGAAACTATTGCAGTTGCTCTTGACATTTCGAAGGCTTTCGATCAGGTATGGCATAAAAATCTTTATGCTAAACTTCCATCTTTTGGCCTATCCTCTGAGCTGTGCCAGTGGATCAAGAGCTTTCTAATGGAGCGAAAGATCTCGGTTGTAGTCGACGGTGTGTCTTCTATTCCGCATTCAATCAACACAGTTACATCTGATCTCTCCTGGAGCAACCACATCTCTTCTGTGGTTAAATCTACCGCAAGGAAATTGGGTTTCCTATTCAAAACGAAGCGTTACTTTTCCTCCCAACAACTCCTAATCCTCTATAAAGCCCAAATCCGGCCGTGTCTTGAATATTGTTCCCACCTTTGGCGAGGGGCGTCGAAGGACGCTCTCTCCCTCCTTGGAAGCCATACAGAGGCGTGCAATTAGACTGATAGGTGATTCTACCCTTACTGCATCCTTACAGTCACTAGATCATAGAAGAAGAGTATCTGCACTATCTCTCTTCTACAGGTATTACCATGGTCAATGCTCTGCCGAATTAAAATCAATTATCCCACCCAATGCAACATATTCACGGAACACAAGAGAGGCATCTTCCCAGCATCCCTATGCTGTTCAGATCACGACTAACAGAACAAAACAATTTCATTCTTCCTTTGTCCCCATGACCTCCTGTGATTGGAACAAGCTCCCTGCGTCTATCTTCCCCAAAACCTACAATCTTCAGACTTTCAAGTCTAACCTCAACAGGCATCTTCTCAGTTCCCGCAGTTGAGTTTCCCCTTTTATGCTTCTCCTTTTGTTTTATTTTCTTCCTGGCTGCATGTGACTATTGGTCATTATAGGTCTTCGGACCTTATGCACCCATTCCAAAAAAAAAAAAAAAAAAAAAAAAAAAAAAATTGATTTAAGAACAAATGGATTTGGATTTTTTCTAATTTACTATTCCAGATAATTTAGTTCGAATGTCCTATTATGATGGAAACAGAAACACCCGCTAGCTATAATAATAACACTTATTCTTGGGCTTTATATACTGTAGTTTCTAATACTCAAAATCAAAAATGTTTCAAAGAGAATTTAATTTAATTAATTTTCCTGAAGATAAGAATTATGATGATCGCTTGAACCGAAGCAAGAAAATATAACTTGTGTGGAATGTCTGGGGCTGAAAGTATTGTTGAGGCAGAGTCAAAAAAACTTCAAGACTTTCGGCAGGCAAATTTATTTTATTATAACTAGGGCTCGGATTTCGCCCTATTTGCCTTTTTTTAATTTTATGGCTTAAAATTTAGGCCAATATGATATGTATACGTTTCATGAAATTCTGAATAAAATAATAGGCATTTGTTAGAGCCTATAATGCCTATTTTGGCCGATTCTGGGTTTTTGGTGCCTATTTCATCTATTAATGCCTTTTTTAGTGCTTATTTTAAGTTGAAATAGCCAATTTCAATTTTTTACGAGCTATACATAGCCTAAATTTAAAATTTTTTTGAATTATCAAGAAAATATTTCAAGGGGAGGGGGGGGGGTAAGGGGGTAATTACCCCCCCCCGAGATTTGAAAAAAAATACTTTTTTCAAAAAAAAATTTATTTTTAATGTAAAATTTTAAAAATTAGTACTTAAAAATTTGATTTGTATTTGTATTCTGGCAAACAAGTACAGAATTACCTAAATTAAGAAAAAATTGTGTGCGGTGCGACCAGTCACACCAAATTACCAAAATTAAGACATCAATTTTTTAAATTTTTTATATTATTTCTTAAATAATACCTTTTAAGTGCCTTTTTAAGTGCCTATTTTAATAATTTTTAGTGCTTAGATGCCTGCCTATTTTAAAGATTTTTAGTGCCTATAAATCCGAGCCCTAATTATAACCGAACCAAGAGCTGACGTTTCGGTAATAATGATAAATGTTTGCATCAAAATATTAAGCTCGGAAAATGGCCTAGGCAAGGGTCTGAAACGTCAGCTGCCAGCTTTAAAAAAATTCATTTGGCTGCCGAAAGTATTGAAGTTTTTTTTTTTTAATTCCGCCTCAGGAACAAAATATAATTTTTTTTTATTGTGATCCCCTGAGTACCTACGAGAAGTCCCGCCTAACATTATATCCATATAAGCTTAATAATAATAACCAATGAGAATCTTAGAAATATTTTCCTCATATATTTTTGTATTTATTATTTAGCAATTGGCTACATTGAATATTAGCATTGAATTATTTCCTTCCAAACAAAAAATAGATTTTATTATTAATCTATATCATAAATGTTGAATACGGGGTCTGTTTTCTTTGCGGAACTTAAGCCCCAGGGTTTCGGACCTTGAATGGGAAACACTGCTCTAGGGCATATCGCCTGCTGAGAATCATAGTGGCGAAAGTCAATTCTTGAGTTAGGTCTACGAAACGTTGTTAAAACGTCTTCTCTTTTGGATGTTTTAATTAATATAGAATCTATAAAGAAATATGGAGGATTCTGACCTAATGAAGTTAAATAAATTTAAAGTAGATATTTAATTATTTCTAATTTTCCCTATTAAGGAAAGAAGAGTATGGAGTCAAAGAATTGCAATTGTCGCAATAAAAATGTTCTTCAATTAATTTATATTATTCTCATGTTGAGGTTTTTCCCAAAATTCTATAGATAGATGAGTCTACTTTTTTAAATCCTTTCACCTATAGAATATTCCATGATATTGACCCATTTGGGTTTCTTGCCAAAAATTTCGTTTGATTTATTAAAATTAGATTGAAGTATTTCCCAGGTGAGTAATAAATAAAAAATATTAAAAACCTTTTTGTTAAATAAATCATTTCGGCCGCCTGAAACTATCGATTCATAATGTGCGCTAGTCTATCTTGTATCTTCTATATATCGGGTATACAAAAATGAAATGGGAAAAACGAAAAACGAATGTATGTATGTATATGTTCTATAGAAATCCAGAATTTTCAATGAATCTATTTGAAATTAAGTACATATAGGTACTGGATCTGGGAGTAACGTAGTAATAATTTGAATCTCTTAAATATTTTGGGAAAATAATTATAATCAAATTTCTACAATATAGGAGCACAAAATCAACAAGTTAGCTTGGAGCCTCGTCATATTTGGATTCAGGAGGTCATTTTACTTAAGAATCTGAAGGAATTATCTCGGACTCGGAAAAAAAATTTGATTTTGCCGAGTAGTGTTGTTAATTACTTCGTGATTTGCTTGATCTGATCTCTCCTATTTTAATTTTTACTTTTTCACTCTATATATATTGTTAATATATATAGAGAGAGAAAGTATTGGATTCATGTCAAAAATTCGATGTCGAGATTTTGATGGATATACACGTTTTGAGGTCCCCTAAATCCATAAAAGTGGTTTTCGCGACATGGTTCGTCTGTGCGTGTGTGGAACTAAATATCTCAAGAACGAAAAGAACTAGGAGGTTGAAATTTTATATTTAAGGTAGGCACCCTCCTGGGACGTGACAGGAAGCTTTTGAACAAAATCGACCAAAGAGTACTAGTACTTTACTGATACACTTTTTCAGTTTTTTCCGATTTTCTCAAAATTTGCTCCAACGATTTTTTTTTTTAATTCAAAAATCAATTATTTTTTAGATTCTTAATAAAATGTATATTCTCATTTTGCAATTGAAATCTCCTGAAGACCACTTTACTCTTGTACACCATAGAAAAGATAGGAGAAATGGTTACTATGGTAACAAAATATAAATATTTTCACATATAAATTTTACATCTTGAAAATCGAATATACCGTACTGTCGTGTAACCAAATATATGTCGACACAAAATCTGGTGGACAGCAGAAGACAACTTTCGATTACCGAAGGTAAGAGAAAAAAGTTGCAGTCTGTGCGCCAGTCACACCAGATTTTTTTTTTAATAACATTTGTTTATCTCAAAGATAAAATTATC